>VZRF01008095.1:0-76574 GCA_013396875.1 Vireo altiloquus
TATCTCCAACTCTGGCAACAACATAAGATTTGCAGAAATGTTTTGAAACATAAATGGAAAACAAAAAATAGGAGTTTATACTCCTCTCCCACTTGCCAAAGGAAGCAAACATCAGAACCAAAATGACGGATTCTGCACCTAATAATGTCAGTTCTTACATAAAACACATGCCAAGTTGTATTTGCTGCCTGAGAAAATTTAAAATAAAAAAATGTAGACCAAGGTAATAGGCTGACATTCAGTCACTGTATATTTTTTTTTGTGTCTGTCTTCATTATGACAACATATATTGCCTGATATTAAGCCCAAACAAGGAAGCAGAAGATAATAGGTTAAATAGCCAGAGACTGATCAAGCCAAACAAACAAAAAAAACCAAACAATCAAAGAAAAACATACATGTCCTCATTACATATTAAAAATACCTGTTTCCAAACCTACACAAACCCCACACAACACAACCCAGGAACCTCTTTAATTTCACAATGGACAAAGCTCATACTAAGAAACAATGAAAACAGGTTCTGCTTACACACACACACACCACAGGAAGAGCTCTGCTCTCTCAGAGCACAGTGACAATCAGAGCTCAGCACAAGTGCATGTCACAGACTAGAAGACACAGCTGTTCCTCACAGGCTCCCATCAAATGCCATCCAACAAAGTTATTTGGATCTACCTTTGTTATTTGGGCTTCAGTGTTCCCTCTCGAACCCAGCATAACCATAGACAAAGCAGAAGAAATACTCAATGGCGAAAAGAACACATTCTGACCACTCTTCTTCTCACACAGCTTTCTTAAGAGCTCCAGAGCAAAAGTGGTGTTTGCTGCACACAGGCTTTCCATGCTCCTGAGCCTGGGACACAAAACACAGAACAAGAATGGATCAAACTCTTCTGAATAAAGAAAAGTTGTTGCTCTCTTTTACACTTCCCAGCAGAAACTAGCAAATGTCATAACTCGGTTGGAAATTGGTGGCACAAGCACCTGAAATCCCATACTATACATTTGAGGTATTTCACCAATTTAGAGTCTGCTTCTGGATTTCAATCCCATACCCACACAGTGTGACATCTTTTCAGGTGCTCAGGACAAACAGCATTTGCTTCCGGACTTACTGAAAGAAGTCTCTCTTGACTTCACACAGAAAACAATTTGCTTTTATAGGGCAACCAGAGCCAAGGTTAGACATCAGAACAGTAGAATTACCAACTCTTACCTTCTGTAAGTCTACAGATCTTCAGTGGGACCTGCAGCTTGCTTCTATGTGTGCACGCTGGGTTTTAAACTTACCAGCAGGGCTGGGAGAAGTCAGGCAAATGATTTGGCCTACAAGATAAAAGAAGGAAATAAAAAAAATTATGTCGCCAGCATGACAGGTGACCAGAATTTCCTGCCGCATTACAAAGAGAAAAGATCAAAGTTCATTTTAGTTCCAATTTATTGCCTGCAATGCGGCAATGCTCGTAATCATAAACTCAGTGCCTGTCACACTGTATATACATCTGCTATAAGAAGTGAATCTGAGATTAAACACCACACCTATTAAATGAGCAATAAGTACTAGAACACTGAGTTAACCACAGGTAAGTATTCTAAGTCATCCTTAGATACACACTCATAGTTTTTACAATCTCTGCGTTTTGTTCTTCCCTTTAGGCAGGGCCTAGTGTTGACATGTTGCTACCAAACACAAAACCAACACCTAATTCATACTACTGAGTCATTATCTTAGACAGAGGGTTCAAAAGAGCAAGTTCCCACATGCATGCTTTTCCACCCAAGAAAATTTCTTGCTAGCAGCTTTACTACAAACAGTAGCAATTTTCTCCGATTTCTCTTCTCTCGTAACTAAAAAAAAATACAACCAAAAAACCAAGCAAGCTTTGATGGAAAGAATTCTCCAGTTGTGTCTGAATGAGTAATTTACGCATGGCACAGCATAAATAGGAGACCCATAGAGTTCACTTTCGTTACAATCAAGACCAGAATTTTCCTACTGTCCCAATACCTGCAGATTGCTAGCAATAAGGTTTTTTTTACCTCTGGGTCAAAACACACAGGACTAGTGACACAAGCAGGCAGTTATTTCCTAGAAAGTGTCTGTACAGCTTCCAAATCAGGCAAGAATTTACAGACAAAAGGATGCAACTGATACTATTTGCCTGCCTGAAAAATCAGGGGCATTCAACCAAATCATAAATAATATTCAACAGCTGGAATACAAGGCTAGGCGTTACATCTGCTCAGCCAACAACACTTTCTCTGCAGCTCAGGAGGAGCAACGTAACTACAAACACCCTTATCATCAGAGACAATACACAATTGGAATCCACAGTTTTGGAGACAATACACAATTACTGCACTTCAAGGAACCAAAACCTCATGATACAAGTATATGTTTATTGGTCAATTGTAAACTGCTGCAAAGCCCTTGCTGCCTTTCCCTGGTCTTAAAATTAAAACCAAAACACGGTTTATGGGGAAAAAAGGGGTTTTTACATCGGTGTTTATTTAAGTATTCTTGGGTGCAGCACTTCGACTTCGTCCAGGTGGAATGCCCCAAAATGCATGCACCGCCCCCCACACACTGAAATGCACACAATTATAGGCCTTGAATAGCATTATCTGTCAAAGATTCCCCAGTGAGAGGCTTGAGTGGATCCCTCATTCTGAGGAACCTTCCCCCTGGATGGGCCTATCTTAGTTTACAAAAATGTGTTCTGGAGAGGACCTTGGTGTCGGGGGCTTTTACGATGTTTGGTCTTCTGGCCTAAAGGTACAGTGGGTCTCAGCTAAGTTATCAGGCTTGGAAAATTACAAGTATGTAGGCTAAAAGCACTAAGAATACATAAAAATTATATAAAAGGGTATATAAGAGAGGTATAAAAGAAAAGGCAAAAAAAATCATCCTGGCATCACCCTAAGTGGTCAGAAGGTTTGCTGACAGCAATTTCTTCCTTACTCTGCTCTCCCCATGCTCGGCAAGTCAGCAGCAAGACACTTGCACAGAGTTTTCGGCATGCCCGGACACTGTGTGTTCCTACTACTCTGAATTTGATGTGTATGTTCTCAGCAGTCGACACCTAAGCTTCAGGACAGTCTTTATGGACCAAAAGGCTGTATGTAGATCAATCAGCAGACAACCACTGCAGGGCCTCGCCATGGGGAAACCAGAGCAGGGTGCAGCTCTCCTCCAGCCTGCAGCCCAAGAGACACTTCTGACCAAAACTACGAACAGGATCAGTGTCCAGCAAACAAACAAGGACACTTCCCGAAACCGTGTCAGCTGCATCAGAGGAGTCTCAAGCCAACTCTTTCAAACACAGCTCCAGAGGGAACTCAGGGCAATGACCACCAGGCCGTGTCCATCTCCACAAAGAAAGCTCTGTCTGTGGCAGGGACACCCCTTTTCCCACCCGCTGAAACAAAGCGGGCTTCCTTGAGAGAAAATGCTTAATTTAAGATTTGGAGACTTGGGTATTAAAACACCTGCAGGGTGGGGCCGCAGACAGCTCCTGGTGATGGCCCTCAGCATCTCAGCTCTCCAGGGCCAGACCCGGCACACGGCTCCCCTGCTGCCCGCCTCCTGACCCCTGTGCCTCCGCGGGGCGGGGAGGGGCAGGGAGGAGCCTCACACTGTCCCAGCAAGCTGAGGCACAAGAAGTCAAAGGTTTGGCCCGCCCTGGAGTGAAGAGCTTCTTCTCCGCCCCCGCCGCCGCCCCCGCGTTTGGCTGCATGGCTGACGTCCCAATCCCGCATCCTCGCCGTGCTTCCGGCACACCAGCTGGCTAGAAGCGGCGGTATTAAGGGAATGTCACGAAAGAGGGAAGAAAAAAAAAGAAAACATGAAACACAATAAAAGCAACATCATGCAGATCTACTTCTTAAAAAAAAAAACGCAAAACAAGAAAACACAAAAATACCACAAAAACAAAAAAAAAAAAAAACCAAAGGCACAGGCTTCCCGTAGAAAACCTTCCGGACAACGCAGCAACAGCAACGCGGGCGCCGCACTCACCCCAGCGGCTGCCACGCTCGCTGTTCCCGGAAGCACAGCCAAGGAGAGGGAAAGAACGGGAGCCCAGCCCTTCCCGGGATCTAGCCAGAGGCTGAGGCGCTTCACGCTCGCCCGCAGGGAACGGGGAATCGCCGCAGCCCCTCCCGGTAAAATGGCGGGCCCTCCCCGCCTCAGTGAGTCCTGGCAGCCGCTGCTCCCCTCCCCTTAAAGCTCCGCCGGCCACGGCCCGTGTTTTTCCACTTCTGCCTCCCTCTCGTGGCAGAGCTGACAGAAAACACCCGTGGTCCATGAGAGGTTATTAATTCCTATTATTTATTTCTGAAGTTAGGACTGCTTTGAGCAAAATCAAGCTGTTGCTGTAGCCAGACACCGTGCGGACTTAACCCTTCCTCGCATTCCAAGAGAGTCTGAGTAAGCCAAATACCCCTTAGAGAGGTGTATTTGTTTTATTTTATTTTTTTATTTTATTGAGAAGAATCTGTGGGGCAACATGAGGGTAATTGGGAGCTGGTGAAGACTTGGAGCTGGGATGTAGAAGCAAAGCAAGGGGATGGCCACAGGGTGAAGGTTGGGAGAATCTGCATGAAGTAGTAACTCAAGAGCTTAATCTAGGGCTAAATAAAGCAGGAGCTGGGTCTGATTGCTGAAGGCTGGGAGTACATGCTAGAAGCACGTCAGGATGAGCAGCCCTCATCATAAGGATGAGGAGAAAGACTGTGGCAAAATATATTTGTGCGCAGTGCTGTTAGTGGGAAAGATAGGAATGCCATAGCTTATAGCGATAAGGACAGAGCTACCCACGATGGCCTGATTGGAATGACAGCCAGGATTGCTCTGTGGGTGCGAGGCGTCGCACACTCCCCGTGGCACTACTGTGGTTGTCCATCAGGGTAGGAAGGAGGCATTGGAGGAGCTGTGCCTCAGGCACCAGGGTGTGTGGCCTGATGAAGAAGGAATTCAAGTCCCGCTTCACGAGTTGCAGAGAGCTCCAGGTTTGGGGTTTGCCTCTGTAGCAAGCATGCATCTCCTGCGCTGCTGGGCAAGGGTTCACTGACTAGGGTGAGCAAAGTCTCCCGAAGAAGAGGATGGTTTGTGATTTGTTGTGTCTGATGAAGAAGATGAAAGGGTGGTCTGCTTTGAAAGTCGTTGTTGGGACTCTTGATCTCATCGTCAAGACACCTGTGGCAGCTGCTGCCTCAGTACCTTCTTCATTGACCTCCACAAAAGCTTTGTGAATAACTTCAGAGATGAAAAGATCCTTCTTCGCTGACATCCCTGTGAAATCAGCCTGACCTGGGTCAAAAGCGTTTTGTATCCCCATGCTGCTCAGAGGGGATTTAAGGTCATAATTCTCTTCCAGCTTCAACTTGGGCAGGTACAGATCAACTTCAGCTTTCCTCATATTGTCTGATTTGGTCCATTCAGACAGTTTCTCATATGTCAGCTCTCTTTCCACCTGCATGAGTTGAGGAAGAAAACAGTTGGAGTGCAAAGGACAGAGACGAGACATGCAGGGTCTTAATGCTCATCAAGAACATGTAAACTAAGACCCAGCTACCAGCAGTGACTGCGGATGGAAAGTGCATCGTATATACAGGGCATGATCCTACAAAGTTCTGAGTTACTCATACTGCTATTTATTTTCTTAAAGGTGGGGAGGTGTAGGCCTGAACCCTCAGAGTAGTTTATTATTTTTTCTTTGGTGTGAAGAACATTGCTTTTTTTGCAATATATGACTTATAACAATAATAATAGGTGCTTGATGTGTGTATATATGGATAAATTTTCTCTTAGTCGTGATAAATAAATGGGATGGATGGGAACTGAGGTACTAAAAAAATATTTACCCTGCTCTATTTAGAATCTGAAACTGATCCTGGCATTGTCGTGAGTGGCTGTTGACACCTTGTGGGTCAGGGTAGTCAGCACTTAGTTTGAGAAACCTCCCCACAAACTATCAGCTGGAAATCCAGACTGCAAATTATATAAACATGAATTAATACAGCCCTCAGGAGAAGATCATTTTAGGTCATGGTGATTCAGATGTGATCCTTGCTTTCCCTATGCTGTACTGGCAAAAGGAAAGAGGATACAAAATGGGCTAAGACAGTCATGTGGACGCAGGTTTTAGATGTATGATGCTTGCAATGTTATCACATGCCCTGAATCCTAAGCTGAAAAATCATGGTGTTACAGTTTCTGAAACTAAGTATGAGCACATCTGAGCTATTCTACTGTGCTTTTGGACCTTGTTCTTCCTCACTCTTCATCTGTTTCTGTTACTGTTTCATAGTGTATGTGATGCAACAGTAGGTCAGCTTTACCAGCTCCAGGCCAGTAGTTTTATCACTGATGTCATCGGGTAGGAGAACGAACATGCTGAGTTCATTTTCCACATATGGCAGCTCAATGATTTTGAATTTCATGGTTGTTTCATGGAGTACGAAAAATTTATCTTTCAGAAACATCATCTGTACTGGTTTAGTCTTGGTCTGGAAAAAATTCAGACATAAAAAATTACCTTTTATATTAAAAGGATGATAAAATTTACTTCCGTCATTGAACTGAAAACAAGTACAAGATTCAGCAGTGTTTGGATACCCAGGACCCTTTCCTTTATCACATACAGTATCACATACAGCCTTTTTCAAAGTCTCTGACATCTTTATAAAAAATTAGCATAATCACACCAGCTAAATAGTCCCATGTAATATATTTCCTAATTTAAAATAAGGGAGTTGGCTTTGATAATCAAGTAACTCTCTTTGGAGGCCTTGCTATTCACCCTGTGAATTAAACCCCCTCTGACACCAATGCATTGGGTCTGCATGGTAGTGGGGAAGCTGCAGGGATGAGTTCTGGTGAGAAGACATCAGAAGATGCCTCTGTGCCAGGCAGACCCAGTTTCAGCTGGCTTCAAGGCAGACCTGCTGCTGTCCAAATCTGAGCCAGTCAGCGACACTGGTGGTGCCTCTGTGATTGCATATTTAAGAAAGGTTAAAAACTGCTGCACAAAAGCAGCTGGGAGAACCAAGTGAGATGATGTGGGAGAAACTGCCCCGAAGATACCTAGATCAGTGAGGAAGGAGGGGGAGAAGGTGCTCCAGGCACTGGAGCTGAGATTCCCCTGCAGCCACTGGTGAAGACCGTGGTGGTGCAAATATCCACCCTGCAGCCCTTGGAGGATGCCGTGCTGGCACATGTGGATGTGCCCTAAGGAATGTGCAACTCATGGAGAACCCATGCTGGAGCAGGCTCCTGGCAGGGCCTGTGATGCTGTGGAGAGCAGGCCTCTCAGGTTTTCTGGCATCACCTGTGACCCTGGAGTGGACCCACACTGGAGCAGGTCTTGAAAAACTGCAGACTGTGGGAAGGACCCACATTGGATGTGAAGGACTGTATCCCATGGTTAGGACCCCCAACTTGAGCAGAGGAAAAGTGTGAGGAGGAGCAGGGAGGGAGTGGTAGAGACGACATGTGATGAGCTGGCTACAAGATTAGCCCATTCTCAGTCCCCTGCACTGCTTTGGGGCACAGGTGGGTGAGTCACGAGTGAAGCTGAGCCTGGAAGGAAGGGAGGGGTGGTGGGGAAGCACTTTATGTTTGGTTTACTTCTCACTAACTTACTCTTGAGTATTGGCAATAAATTAATTTCTTGAAGGTGAGCCCAATTTGCCCATGATGGCAGTTGGTAAATGACCTCCCTGTCCTTTTCCTGACCCATGACCTTTTCATCCTGTTTTTCTCCTCCTGTCCTGTTGAGAAGGGGCAGTGTTAGGGAGTCTTGGTGGGCACCTGGTGGCCGGCTGGGGTCACCCACCACAACCAACTGCCGTGATGGATCCTAAAACTGCACATGTGGCATAGTAGGTTTCGGGTATGCAGTCACATCAATTGCTTCACATTGCCTGGCATACAAAAGGTGTTTGCACCCTTAATCTATGTCAAACAAAATGTTTGCTTCCACTGACAAATAATTTTGCTTGCTTTTGACACAGTCCAAAAATATGCATGCAGTCAGCTACTGGGAATTGTCAGTGCATGATCGTTTAAATGCTGTTAGCTCAATGAATAGATCATCTGAATAAATCGTCCTCACACACTCAGCTAAAGCGACCAACCCTGTAAAAACTCCCTGGGAGGTTTGATGCAACATGCGTGTGGGAAGAACTGCTGGATCAGATCCCATGAACTCAGGGTCCCAAGAGCAGAAGAGAGCCCTCGGTGTGTAAACGTTGCTCTCAAAAACAACCTGGTCCCCTTCGAAAATAGTACTTAGAGAAGTTTCTTCTTGTCCTTAAGCTGCTTTACTTAATCTTCTTAGCTTACTGGTTTTTATCTTAACTTTAACTGTTCTCAAGTATTTTGATACTTTGGAGTTATAAATTAAAAATCCAGTTTTCATGAATATGTGTGGATAAGACAAGTGCTGACTTATTTTCACAGTTGCTATTCTCACTGAGTTTGTACCACTTTCTCAGCTCTTACCACGGTTGCAGTAGCATATGAAATACAGGTGAAATATTTTCTCCTCAGTAATAGACATACTGCCCTAGGACAACAGGCATATAGACCAGGAATTTACCTTGCTTAGTCTGAAGGGCATCTCAGAAGTATTTTTCTCCAGAAATTTCTTTTCCCACTTTCCTTTGAAATAAATGGCATTTACTAAGACCAACACAGTGCGAGAATGGAGAGATCCTGCAGGCAGCAGACTCTGTATTTTCCCTGGAGAATCAGACAAAGAGACTTATTCCAGTGTGACTGCATAACTCGTGAATTTTAATTGTTCCTTGTCTGTGCCTCTTTCAAAAATGTTTGCATTTGGGAGGTTTTTTTACTGTAAATTTTTATGGTGCTCATATAGTAAAGATGGCCTTTGGAATATCTCTGTATCCTTTGTCCAGAGAAGTTGTGGATGCCACATCCTTAGAAGTGTTCAAGGCCAGGGTGGATGGGGCTCTGAGCAACCTGGTCTAGTGAAAGTTGTCCCTGTCCATTGCAGGGAGTTGGGACTAGATGATCCTTAAGGTCCCTACCAACCTAAACCATTCTGTGAATTCTTTGATTTTTTTAAAAAAATATATTTATTGGAGTTTTCTTAGTAAATGGCATTGGAAAGTGGATAAAGTGGGATAGCTTGGGTGTCCTGTGAAATTGGTTGCAAGCTGCTGAAGAATGCAGAAGTAGAACTCTAACTAATCCTTGTGGAGCCACACAGTATCTAGCTGTGCCTCCCTCCAAACAGCAATGATTCAGTGGAGGCTACAGCATAAAGAATCCAGGGAAGGACCTTCTAAGGGGTAGCAGTTAGGTTGGAGGGAGGCATTCTTCAGCCTATTTAGCTTTACTTTGCTCATCATCTCCCTCCCCTGAGTTTCCTTCTTTTATGGATCCTTGGCTGCAAGAGCATTAAATGTGGAAATATAAAATATTTGAAAGTGAGACAAGAAAAAAGCCATCAGAGTGATACTTACTCTCAGTTTGGTTTTCTACCCATGAATTGATCTGTGCTCTGACTTGTTCTGCAGCTCTCTTAAAATTTACAGCTTGTGGCTTTGCATTGTAATAGCTTGTAATGAGCTGTAAGAACTTCTGAAAGATAGGATTAAAGAATGAGTGCTTATTTAGTTGAACTTGAGTTATAAAAACTTTAGTAATAATCACTTTAACACATTATACAATCTGCTAATACATAATTTAAGGACATTTATTTTATATGCAGTAACCTTTATAATAAGCTCTGATACATTCTATTCTAAATATTAAGTAAAGACTGATCAAACTTCAGTCTCAAGGAAACTGATACTTCAAGTTTTTGTTTTGAAATCAAAGGTGGAAATTTTAAATTTTGAAGTACCCATGAAACCTTTACTTTTTTTTAATTTATCAAAATGACATTTTAATATAATTTAAATACTTTTTTTCTCCTGCTTTATGAAGCAGTGTTCAGTACAAGATGGAAAAATAGTCTCATATAAAGTTGAACAAAGGCTTTTTGTTTGCTTCAGAGGTGAGGAACCTGCCAAAGATTTGTGAGGACAATAAAAGAAATGTTCTGGTAGAATAAAGTGATGGCAGAAAAGCCAAATTAATGTTTGCATTGCTGTCTGCTGTGAAATCATTCATGGAGATTCCCAGCAGGAAATTCCCTCAATTCTCTGTAAAGCAAGTGTACATGAGATTATGGAGAAAATGAGCAACACATGTTCAGAAGCACAAATTGCTAATTACTCAGGAAACCAAACAAACTCCAAAATCTAAGAACAGTAATCTCATTTAAAACCCCCTTCCAAGGACCTGGAAGATGATTCATGCAACATCAGTTTTTAAAAGATTTCAAAGATACAGATAATTACAAACTCATGAGTCGGTGTGGGGCAAATGAATGGAATAGATGTAGTGGGTGCATGGGTTAACGTGACTTATTGGAGGAGTGTCAACAACATTTTGTAATAGGAAGCTGAAATCACAAATCTGTTGGAGTTTTCTGAAGGTGTTAGGAAGCATATGGGTAACAGGGCTGAGCCACTACAGTCTTTTTGGATTAACAAAAGTCATTTTGTAAGAGTTCTCACCAAAGGCTAAGCGTCCATGGGACTACAGAGATAGGTCCCATTTGTTTAAAAGACTGGAAATCAAGAGCAGGAGAAAATAATGTTCACAGTGAAGGGTTATTACTTCTGGAGTACCACAGGGATATGTGCTGGGGTCTGTGCTACAGTATTTTTTCTGTAAAACCAAATTCTAAATGTTTACATTAAAAATGAAAAAAATAAACATATTTATGGGTGATCCAGTAAAGTGTAAGATATAGAAAGATATTGTTACTGTTTTAGGAATGAGATATTGAAGCTGTAATGGACAGGTACATGAAAAAAAAATCTGCCTAGTCATGGCCAAAAAATGCAAATAAAAATTTAAGAACTATGAAGAATGGAGTAGGCAAGAAAAGAGAAACTTCCATAATGGCACTGTATAACACTCTGGGTGCCCACTCTGAGTTCTCAGTGCAGCTGTGGCCTCCCCAGTCTCAGAATTGCTACGGTGTAAAAGATACAGACACAGGGAATGAGGGTGACCAGAGATGTGGAGAAGTATCCTTTAGAACCGAAATGAACCAACAGCAGTGCCAACAGGCAGCAAGCTCAAGAAGTACAAGGGCTTCCCGCAGTGGATAGCTCAGCTGTGGAAATCCTGGTGCTGAGGGTTGAAGTAGATTCAAAAGACAAGTCTGCAAAGTCCTGAAACAACAGGGGTCTGTTAAGTAGACATTCCCTCTGGTTCAAGAAGTCCCTTGAGCTGCAGATCAGCTGGTGGTCACAGCAGATTCTGGAGAAGAATCACTGCGCAGTGTGCCTTTTTCTCATACACTTCCCAAACTGTTGCCCACTGCTGGAAACAGTGGCTAGCCCCATACAGCTATCCTCATGGTCTCACTCAAACCCCAGTGCTATCATCTGGAATTTTTTTATCGTCTCTATTGATAATCACTCTTAATGCCAAGATATTCCCAAGTAAAGATGTTCAACTCACAGGCAGTAATGGGTAGGTCTTTTCTTCGTACAGTCGGTTGGCACTCTTCAGCACGTAAGTTCTTCTGCCTTTGTTGATGGCAGACAGGAGCTTTTTGAAGCCAGCGTGGATGTTTTCTGCTCCCTCATGCTCAGGATCCTTGGAAAGAGACACCAATTAATATGGATTTTTTTTTTCTGTTGCACCTGCTATGTTTTTTTAAAATTGTTCATGTTGTTTTAATTAAAAAGGAATTTCAGGGAATGAAACTTTTTTGAGTATGTTGCATGTTTGCAGCACTGAGTATAACTAGATAAATGGGTTTCTGCCTATAGGGCAATGATTTATTTCTGCAGTGTTTTGTAGGCATTTGAGGGCAACATCTGATGATGCTCCAAGGAAGCTGAGTCTCCTCATTTTTGTCACTGTCAGGCCTGATTTTCAGTTTCACAAGATGTTTCAGTTTCACAAAGGTCCATCAATGCAGCTTGGCAGCTTTTAAGGAGTTCCATTCTCACAGACACTGATGTCAGGGCACAGACTTACCAACTATTTAAATTTTCCCTGTTTCACATGGGTTTTTTCTGTTGCTGTTTGGATTTTGGAGAGAGCTTGTTCTGGATGTCATTGTTGATGGGTTTAGGGAGGATGAGCTTGCTTGCCAGCTGTTTCCAGCTGTTGCATTGCTAATGGAGGAATGAGCTGCTACCTGCCAGCTGCTCCCCACCAGCTGCCTGGATGCAGTGTCCTCCCCCATGTCATGTACTGTGCCCTGCACCTAAGACACCAAGAGTCTCTGCCACTGACTCAGGGTGACTTGTCTGTCACTCCTTGCTATGATCTTTTCTGACTCATGCTGAGACATGGGCTGCCAGGAAGGACCCGTAGGAATGAATTTGGTTGGCAGAGGACACAGGATAGCAGAGGCTGAGTTTTTCAATAGCATAGAAACAGAACAAAGAGGCGATAGAGGGAAATATCTGAAGGACAAGATTAGACAGACTTTGCTACAACTTATGAAGTCAGTGAGTTGTTAAAATGAATGTGAGTGCAGTGATTCATCTTGAAGAATCATCTCACACCATCAAGGGAGAGAATTATATAATCCCCTTCCCCTTTTTATTTGCAGTTAGCCTAATTTAATTTCTTTCAGTTGTCTTTTAGTTTCTATGCTGAAAAAAAACATGGCTTGTTTGAGTTTAAAACTTTTCAGTACCTAGGGAGTTAGTTTGATGGAAAAGATCTGGGCGATTTCTTCTGCTGGCATGTCTCTGGGGAGCAGATGAGCAAGGGTTGAGTCAACATGCCTTACCTTAGAAGGGAATTTCGTCTGCCTGATGTGTCTGTGCGTACCAAATGTGGAAGGGACTTTACTGGGTAGGGCTGGAGTCAGGTGTGAATTCAGTAGTTGTTTATCACTACAGAAAAATATCCCAACCAACCTGAAGGTGATAAGAAATGGAATTGTCCAAAGCATATTAGGACCAATGATTTCTTAGTATTTCCACAGCCCAGCTAAAACCAAATGAGACAGTATTAGGGCAAATCAAAGGGCTGTTAGTGCCTCAGTTCTGCCTTTGAAGGACTAAGTTCATGAGTTTTATGGTAACATTACTTGCTTGTTCACTTCTCTTTCTATACATAGTTCTTACAGAACGGAGACAGTAGATAATAGACAGAAAGCAAGCAGATGTTAGAAGGGTAAAGCAGTAGTTGCATTGGACTATCCAGTTCTCAGAGATTTTTATCTCAGAGTCTTTTGTTGTAATAAATACCATCTTCCTTTTCTTTGGTCTTGCTGGAGAACACCTTCTTGTCCCAGATGAACTTTCTTCTCTTGGAGTCTGGTTAAAATGAAGAACCTGTGATGATGATAAGGGTTCATAAACACAGCTTGTTTGCTGAAGATTAACATGCCCAAGGGTTGTAAGTATGTTGGTTTTCTATGGTAATTCACCAGCCACACCTAATGATTGAGGCCTGTTGAAGTTATTGAGGACAAGACCATACTCTTGATTAACTCTCTGTAACTGTGTTATAGCTACATAGATTTTAGCCACATTGACTGCTTAATAATAGATCAATATTGTGACTGGAACAGGCTCCCCAGGGAGGTGGCCACAGCAGCAAGCCTGACAGAGTTCAAGAAGTGTTTGCACAACACTCTCAGGCACATGATGTGACTCTTGTGGTGTCCTGCAAAGGGCCAGGAGTTGGGCTCAATGATCCTCATCAGTCCCTTCCAACTCAGTATATTCTATGATTCTATGGTGTTTTCAATATTCACATATCTCCATTAGTCATGGGAGAATTACCATTTTTATGGACTATGTCACAAAGAAAGATTTGTGCCGCTCCTGTGGAGCCAAACACTTGTTCAGGAGAGCTTGCAAACTTCTGTATGCAGTATGAGAAAGCAGATATACTGTTGCCAGAGCCAGCTGAGGTCTAGAAACAGTAATATATTGCCCAAGAGATTGCCTCCAGATTTCCTTTCTCTAGCATAGGTCACTCCATTTTTTTTTTTTTAAAGGTATCTCCTCATTACTGTTTGAGCACTATGTTAAGTTAGTTATTCTGTTCTGAGGGCAGTTAAAATGGAATGTAGAGTTCCAAGCAAGAGCAACAGTAGCCTCTAATGTCAATAACTTCTCTTTGGCAGACCGCTTGCAATGCTCTGTAAGATAAATGTAGGGTTGGTGAAGAGCAAAGATTTTGGAAATGAAGTGGAAGTGACCTGCTGTAATGTTGGTATAGAAAAGAGCCCCGTGCATCCTGTCAGCATTGCAGATCACTGTCCTCCCATGTTGTTCCTTGCAATTCTCCATAGGTAGGTAGTGCAATTTATGTAGGAACCACCTGTAAAGTGGTACACTAATTTCAGAACTTACCTCGGCCATCTGGGTTGCGGTGTCACCTCTTGCACCCAGGTGGACCATGGCAAGAGCAGTTGCAATACTCCAAGGAGAAAAGAAAATGTTTTGGCCTTTGGAAGTTTCGTTCAGCTTTTTGTAAAGGTCCAGAGTGAAGCTGTTGGTTGACACTGAGGGAGATTCCATTGGTACACCTGAGACAAGCAAGTGTCAGAGAGAGGTGGTGACTGCCTCTTCACTTCTTTTATAAAAGACAAAGCTGCCAGTGGGAGACTGCCTGCACCTCTCAGATACAGTCTGAAGGTAAAATACTGCACTGAGACCAAGTACAGTCAACTAGGTTTCTTTCTTAGACCTGCATTATTTTTTCCTTGCTCATCACTTTCAGTGTCCTTGTTCTTCATCAGCTGAGTGCAATTTTAGCTAGAAATGTTTCCAGAGTTCAGACTTGTTTCAAGAACTTATTTGCTCTTTGCTTAATTTTCATAGTGTTATTCTTTGATTCTGAGAGAGTGAAACAGAATAATTTCTCACTCTGCTGCTTTGGGCTTTTTGCCATTTGTTTAAACTTCCTGTGCTGCTGAATTTTCTGCTGAAAAAGCATGCTGAATGAATGTAATTCACTACATGTATCCTGAAGGCTACTAGAGAGATACAGAGTTTTATACTTTCTTCTTGTAGGTAAACCCATGTTTGGAAGTGTAGCTGAATTTGCTAATTTCTGTTTTTAATGAAAATTCTTGTATCTTACATACAACCCTGAATAGTTCCTCTTACAACCCTAAATAGTTCCTCTTTTAACCAACAACAAATTTTCTCTGGTTTCCTAAGGGTCTGTCAGAACCTGCATGTTTTTCATGTTGTTCTTCTTCTTTTCCCAAGTATGTTTTTACAGGACAAAACCAAAGCAAACAAATAACCACAACCCCAGGAATAAACTGATTTTCCATACATGGATTCAGAACAAACCTGTGCATTCTATTAGCATTTTTTGGTCCATCTAATACTTTGATAAATATTAGGACAACCTCAGAAATTTCCATTGTCTTCATCAGCATAAAGACTAATAAAACATTTGGTAAAGTCAGTGTAAGATGGCATCAAGTAAAATTTAATCTTTAGATCAACAACAGCAACTGGACATTTAAATCCATCTTCACCCCCAATTTGTGTGGTTAAATCAAAAACTGCAGTCCTCAAAGTGACTGCTCCCATGAAGTGTCAGAGATGCATGGAGCCTCTGAGGTCCTCGAGTGCTGTTTTCAAAGCTTCCTAGAACTCTGCAACAGCTTTGAAGCATCCCCAGAAGTGCTTCAGAGGTGAATGCCATGCAGCCTAGCTCATACCTAAGCATTTTTAGGTCCATCAAATCTCATATCTTACTGCTGGATGCTGATAGTCCCAGAGCATATCTAGGGAACAGGGCTGAGCCGAGTATTTTTAATCAAAGGATTTCAAACTGATATCTCCTCCTGTTTCCAGGGAATATATAGGGAGCAATTCTCACTCTTGAAAGAAAGAACATTTGTGTGTTTCTGTGAAGTTAGTGGTCTACTAATCGCTTTGGTCGTCTGACACAGAAAAAGTCTGGATGCCTGATCCAATAATTATTTGAAAGTAATAAATTAGAGGCTTGAACTTTTACACCCGATGCTGACCATCCAAAACACTGTGCGAGGGAGTCAGGTGTCTTATGTATTCAATTCCAGGATCAGTAGAAGGATATCCTCTCCTGCAGCTCGTTCTTAGTCCTCTGACCTGGATTGCCTGATGATTAAGGAACCTTTCCTAGAGGTCAGGAAACTTTCTGCCCTCCCAGGCTCTGTAGATTTTGCCCAACCCCAGTTTGCATTCTGTCTACTGTGCATTGGCCCAGGGTTTCCCTAAGGGCTACAGTTTGTGCTAAAAAATAAGTTCTCCCTTCCCCTGTATGACTTTTGTGCCATCTTTAACCCTCCAGTTGCAAAGAATTTAAAGTTAATTTTTAAGGCTTCCAAATTAAAGCTAGTTATTTTGATACAAATATTTACATTACCTGAAATCCTGAGAGAGAAAAGAGTTAAGATCTTTCTTCAGTCACGATCTGTGGCAGTCTGTAGGGCAATGAGTACATTTGGAAATGTAGAAATGTTTGCACCTCCCTTTTCTTATCTACATCCTCTTCTGGTGTTAGATATGCATGTTCCCTCATTTATTCCTTGTTTTCCTCTCTATCACCTGCTTTCAGAACTTAGAGACCTCCTCAATTCGAGGTCACTATTAGTGGGTGTATGTCCCAGAACAGGAAGGCCAGTATTCTTGTTCCCCACAGGTGTCCTCCACAACCTTGGAGTTTGGCTGGCAAAAAAGTAGGAATTGCAGAAAATAATTCAACCTCACTGCATTACCAATGGATATGTTGAAGTAATTTTACAGCCTTCTTTTCTTAATACTCTACCAGCTGGGGAAATGAATAGAAACTGATCTCAAAGCGATGGCTAAAAGGGAATATTGGAATAGACTGTTAATCTCATTCATCCTGTGGTTAAATTTGAGAGGGGAAGCATCTGAATACTTGTAGACCTCACGTCAAATAAAGTCCTTATTTTGTACAAGAATATTTTGCATTTTTGCTCTTCTGTTTCAGAAAACAGACCACAAAGGAAGTTCGGAAGGTATTTGCACAGTCACCTAAAACAAGTGATGAAATGAGAGTGAATGCTGGGCTCATTTGAACTGGTAGATGTTGTTTTGAAAGACTTCTGCTCCTTGCAAAGTCAGAGAAGGTGCTTTACATACCTACAGGCCCTAGATTATACTGAGTTTAGTATTCCTCTCTGGTGACTGACAGAGGTTGAATCATCCACCAAAAGCTGCAAATCTGCTTGGAAGCTCTGCTTGTAATGGATTCTTTTACTGAAACTATCATATAACAGTAGGGAGCAAAAACAGGAGAATGTGTAAAACTGGGTATGAACAAAGATGTAATAAAAAGGCTTTACAGGTACACAAATGTTTTACTTTGAACCAGTGTAATTCTGATTCTAATCTGTGTAATTTAGATTAAATTGTATTGATAAATTTCATTTGTGATCATTATCCATCTTTTCTGCAACATTTAGGCTTAGTGAGGGGTAAGTAAGTGGGCTTCTGCCTACTAATATGACACAGGCAGAGTAAACAAATTGCCTGCATGCAATTTCCAACCTGCATAGAAAAAGCATCAGTATGAAATGTACAAGTTCATATTTTGAACGAGGATTTTATTTTAGGCCTTCTATACGCTTAAAATCTGACTGGTGCATATGCCATACAAGGTTTCAGGAGCGATTTTCATGCCTCTCTTTTTCATACCTTTTGGTTTTCAGTGTGTGCAGCTTTTGTGCCTTGAATGTCCGTCTTATTTTTTTGCTTCAGAAATGTAGTAGGCACTGTTATATTTACTTATGATCTTAAGAAATGTTTCTGCTCTGTATCTTAATCTGCTGTTGTTTGTTTTTTAGATAAATTAATAGAAGAAAAACCCCAAGCAGTTAGTACAAGAAGCTACAAAGATTGGCCAAAATGACAGGAAAATGAAGAAAGGGTACCCAAACTGTGTAGACACTCTCTGTGGTATACATCAGCTGCTGCAAGATCCTGTTTGGTAAGAGACACTGGAGTTACAGAAGGAAGCACTTTAGCCAAAGAAGTGCTCTTGGTTTTACTGTGCCAGCTGAAAACAGTGAGAGAAAAGAGTGAATTGGTGCAGACAGAATGGTAGAAACAAGGTTTCACTGCATCACAATGCCTGACCTATTGACCTCAAGTGGATTGACTTCTGACAAATGGTCATTAAAAAGTCTTTTGATAAAACCAGTCATTTTCCTCTGGCATACTAATGAAGAAATTTGGTCTTTTTTGAAGCCGTCTTTCATCCGCATCTGGTTCAGCAGGGTTGTATCTTGGTGGTGGAGGCAGGTATTCAAAATCCAACTGGATATGTCCTATGCAACCAGCACTGGCTTAGCATGTTTGCATAGTGGGTGGGACCAGATGATCCCAAGTGGCCACTAATACCCTGACAGTTCTCTGGTTCTGTAAGGGTTAGCCTGACCTGGGAGCCACATGCTGGTTACCATTAAAATAATGCAGGGAGGTACTGTTATAAATGATTTCAGGCTAAGTCAGCCGAAATAGCTTTCAATCAGAGTTTTATTATGTGTTTGCGATAAAAGACAAGCAAGCAAACAGCATTGGGTGATCAGGCCAAAGCTGGGTGTGTGGGGAGTCACCGCTCCAACCAACACACACACCAAATACAGTTCCAGCTAGGTTTTATGGATCTTATTTTGGCTGACTTGACATGTTCCAGTGCGCCTGTGCAGATTTGATTCTTTCTGACATGCCAGATCTTGGGTCTTTGTCTGGTGGTCCTTAGGAGCCTGACCTCTCCTTGTCTTCGCTGGTTCCTCTTTTTTCCGCACGTATGCACCCATATACCTTAAGCAAGCATTTTCCAATAATCTAAATTCCTTACTCTATATGTTGAGCTTCTATTTTCACCAACAGCTCTAACCACAAAGTCTCTAAATTCTGCTAACATCAGTAAACTTCCAACCAGGGCCCCCTTATGCCATGCCTTACTTGGTTTCTCTCTGCTTTACCAAGTCTTACACAATATTACAGCAATATTTGTAACTAGTTGCTTCTGGTTGAAAACCAGAAACACACAATTTCTTTTATTCTTTTATTCTATTTGACACGAATCACATATCTATATATTACAATACAAAAGAAGCAACTCCAGTGTTTCTTGCAGTAGATGAGGTCAGAAGAGAGTTACCCCGCTGAATGGGGATAACTTTGCTTCTGTTTCACACTTTTCACTTGTTTTCCAAGTCTTACACTGGAACATATAGTCTTCAAGAAAGGTGAGACTGGGAGTGGCTTGGTACCCAACCCAGCATTTTTGACCCTTTGCACCTCTCACCAGCTGTCAGTCACTGTGCTGTGGTTCCTCAGAGAGCCTCAGAGGTTCTGTTTTCACTTTTCTTACTTTTCACAGCCTTCATTTACGTGTTCTTTCACACCCAAAGAACAAACTTCTCAGTAAAGCCGAGTCAAAAGCACACATCTGGGCTGCACTGGGGTAGGTCCTGAGGCACAGACAACTAAGCTGTGGCTTACAGGCAAGGGAGGGAACTGATTTTAGAAGAGTACTTTGTACAGGAAGGGAGATGTGGATATACTTTGTCGAAGGGAGATGTAGTTCCAAATAGAATACCTTTTGGGGAGGTGGAGTGAATTGTAATTTTAGGTGGAATTTTGTTGAGAGTAAATGCTTTTACAGTACCTCCCCCCTGCATTCAGATCCTGTTGTCTTATGTAATGTTCTCCGATGTGTAGATGGAGTACCCCAATGGCTGCAAAACTTTATGCTATTCCTTATGGCAAAATGGATAACACAACTGCTGCCCTCCCAAGCCATCAGGGGGAGCTGATGCTGCCCGTACAGCATGTCTTGTTCATTTTTGTGCGTGGGCAAGAAGGATGTGTGGAAGGTTCACTTTTTTCACATTGCTTGTTCACTGTTGAACATGGGCAAAAGGGATATTTGGGAGGTGCTGTTCTCAGCCATAGCCTTTAGCCAGACTTCTTATTTCTAGTGTGTTGTGACAGGTATATTTAGTAAATGCCTAGGATGACATGCAGAATATCAGTGTTTGGAGGCCTGTTTGAAACCTAGTGAAAATAAGACACCAGTGTGTTTAAAGTTTGTCAGCTTTGTGGGATGGGATGTTGTGGTGGTTGATTTGGAATGACAAGAGTGGAAACATGCTCCAGCTGTGCAGATTGCAGGATGTTCTAAGAGAAGCAAGTAACTCTGTCTTGAATAACACAAACACAACTTCAAGTTAATTTATTTTATTAAATGCCACTCATGGTAAAACAATAAGGAAAGCATCAATCAAAATCAACATTTCGGTGGTGTTTCTGTCAATACCACAAATGTCTTTGCTGAGATGCACTCATAGGGTACAATTGGTCAATATTACAGGCGGGAAGGAAGCTTTTCTGGTGTTAACCAGGAAACAGGTATAATGAAGCAAAATTAAAAAGAGGAAGCAGATTTAAATTCTAACAGGTTTAGATTACATATCAATAAAAACTGGCAAGGAGGCATGTTGTTAATAGTTTTCTTAGCATTTTTGCTGGTTGAAAACATCAGTAACCTTAAACTACAACATTTAGAAAAATGAGGAAAAAATGCGACATGATTAAAAGTCAGCAATTTAATATTAAGGGTTGGACAATTTTCCCTCACAGCCTTACTTTTTCCGGAAGCTGAAAGAGCAGGAGAAAATGAATGTGATGTGTCTATGTACATGTGGTGAGACAGGATAGGAAGGGACATTCTGAGATTATTCTGGATTTGTATTAAATTTTGTTAATTTCCAACAGTCACAAATTTGAAATTAAGGTTATGAAATAGCATTGCAATACAAATTCAGGTTTCCCAGTGAGAAAAAGAGAGCATACAGATTTCTACAAGTTTGGTTTTTTTTTTTTCTTTTTGGGGTTCTTTTCCTCTCTGGGAGAGTCAAGAGAATGAACTGCATTTCTCTTGAAGTCAGCATTTGACATAGGGCTAGATGATTGCCTTTGCGCAGAGAGCTTTTATGACTCCACCTTATTTTTAAACAACAAAGCCAGAAGAGCAGATTTGATAAAGGGGAGCAAATTCTGCACCTTCTTTTCTGTTTAGGACTGTCTTGTTAGGACAGTGGAAAGGAGCAGTAGAGGGGTCTTTGATGGCTCAGGATGGTTTCTGGATGCTGCCTTCTTTGAGGGGTGGGAGGAAAAGAACAGGCACTTTCAGTAAAGGTGGCTACATGGCTTAAGGTTGAAATTTTAGCAGTGCACTTCACATTTTTCCATTGAACAGTGAACCATGGTGGCTGTCTGAGAGCAAGTAATAATTCATTCTATTGGAGAGCAGAATCTACCAAAAAAGAGGATGCTCTTGGACTTGTTGTGTCTGATGAAAAAGTAGAAAGGGTGGTCAACCTTAAATTTCAGAACATGGCTGACATGTGCACTTGTTAGTTCTATAATGACAGCAGTAGCAGCAGCTGCCTCGGTGCCCTTCTCATCAACTGCAACAAAAGACTTGTGAAAAACTTTGGAGATATGAACTTTATCCTTCTCAGTCATTCCACTGAAATTAGCATTGCTGCTGAAGGCACTGCGCATTCCCATCCCAATCAGATTATCACTGAGGTCATACCTCTCTTCCATTTTGAATTTAGGTAGGTAGAGGTCCACAAGAGTCTCAGTCATCTTCTTAGAATCAGTCCATTCGGACAGCTTCTCATACGTTAGTTCTCTTTCCAGCTATCGTTTTAGAAAGAAAAGGAACTTGGTGTTTGCAGGGGAAAAACAATTAATTAACTATGAATTAATCAACTTTATGGCAATATAGTGAATTAAACATTTTAAATAGCAAATTTAGCATTTACCTGAAAGCATCAATAGAAATTGATTTTACTGAGACAGGGTATGAAACAAATACTTGAATCTTAATGCTGCAAAGGTTTGAGCAGCACCCTTTCCAAATTCATTGCAAAAGAGTGATGGGAAGGGCTTTCAACAGCTGCCATCCCCCATGGTAGTTCTTTCCTCTCTTTTAATTCAGTCCTGATGTGAATAAAATTGCTGTGTAGCACATGGTTTGGTCCAGTTCTATAAAAACAGGTGTTAATATTATTGCACATATTTCCTTGACAGCTTTGAAACAAAATGCTTCAGGCAAAGTTTTTCACTGCCACTCTGTGTCCTGGGCACTACACCACCGAGTTTCAGCTCAGATCAAATGGAGGAAAGCAGTGAATGGTATAGACTCCAAGAATTTAACAATCTTGGAATTGTAGTAACTACAGTAGCAGATCTCATTATTGTAGCAAACACAGTCTCACCAAAATCTTAGTTTTCCAAAGAGCCTACAAATGGTGGGAGGAGAGAGGGAGAAAAAAAGTGAGAACAATATGGAAATAAACTTCCAGGCCATGGAGAAAAAGTGTCACCTCAGGAAGAACCTGTGACTTCTTGTGGGGTGGTGTCTCTCCTGAATGTGGGAGAAAGGAAGGAAGGCAAATTTAACCCTTATAGATCATGTAAGGTTGGATCTCAGTCAAGGGGCTGTTGAAGAGCTGAGCATCTGGTTGTGTGCAGTGTTGACTTCTCTTCAGTTCCTACCAAACTAAGAGTGCCGAGCATGGAAGAACTTTCTTAGGATTACATAAGTATTAAAGAAAATTAATTCAGCTAGTAGAGGAGGTCAAACAGCATGACAACATGTCCTCAGAAAGGGAAATACAATTGTCAGCCTGCCCTGGTTTTTTAATAACTGGGCAGTAATACAAAATGGTTGTAGCATGCTTTCTTACCTGTTCAAGACCCGTAGTGTTGTCTTTGATGTCATCAGGAAGGAGGATGAACATACTGAGTTCTCGTTTCACATATGGCAGTTCAATCATTTTGAAATTCATCGTTTCCATGATGAGAACTGGAAATGTTTTTCTCATGTACATCATCTGTACAGGCTTGGTCTTGTTCTGGAAAGTATTTATTTTTAAGTAAGAAATCATTCCTTGAATGGAAGGATGATGATGTCTCAGTGCAGTGCAGGGAGAGGAAATCTTTATAAGCAGCTTTTAAAACAATGATTTATCATCCATTTCCCAAAGCTTTTCCTGACAGGACAATATTGCTTATCTTGGTGTTTGTCCCAAACCATTTGTTGGAGGCTGAACTGAGAAATTTTTCTCTTCTCCCCACATCATGCCCAAGGAGGAAGGAGGAAGAGAGTTAGAAATGTGTGCAAGGATTAGGGGTATGGAGCAGGCATGGGATATGGCCTTACAACACTCTGGCAGAAAAACAACTGTGGTTTAAGAGGATGAGTGTTGTGCAGTTTATCAGTGCTCTCTTCTGTCTGGTGATAAAAGGTGACCAACTGATTGCTTGACAAAAGATAATGCTAGTGTCAGAGCAAAAGGGCTCCTGATGAGAGGAGTTCCTGGCAAGCAGTCAGCTTGTCAGGAGTATGTAACCTCCCTTAACATCTACATCCCTCCATTCAAGGAAGCAGAACATGTGTACATGCTAATCAGAAGGCAGAAGATACACTTCATGGAAGTTGCACAGATTCTTTAATTGTGAATTCGTTAACATCTCTTCTGCATACATGCCATTAATGCTTCTAGTTTCATGCAGCCATGCACCAGTTCAGAGCACCCTGTTGCAGCTGTATTTGAGTAGGAATGATTGTGCCCAGCCTGGCTGCACAGCACAGAGGCCTGGTACTGTACTCACCTGTGACACGCCGCATAGTTCCCATCCATGAAGCCTGAACTCTCAAAATCATGTTTTTACAATTTAGTGATTTTTAGCACTGTTTTACAAAAAGGTCTTAAATTACTGTAGTGCTTCTGGAAACAGTAGCTGTTACCTGGAGCTCACTAACATTTACCTGAGCACATCCTAATGTTTCAGTGAGCTGAGCACTGACAGATTTTGCTGTAACCAGCTTTTCACAGTCTGGTTACCACAGGGATACCTAAAAGACTTATGAAATGGAAAGATTTCAGCAATAGCTGTTGTGACCAGGTTGTTTACCGTAAGAACAATACAGGAGGAACTTACCTTGCTCAGTCGGAAGGGTTGCAGCTCTGTATCTTCTGCCTTAAATTTCACTTCCCATTCTGCCTTGAAGTAAATGGCATTTATCAAGATCAGCTTGGTGGAGTTTGTCACATCTCGTGGACCCAGCAAATTCTTGATTTTGCCTTTTGAAACCAGAAGAGTCAGGTTTTATTCCAGCATAGCACAGTGAGGACATTTTGATCAGATTTTCTCTCAGTTCAGCTTCTTAGTAAAAAGTCCATGCCTTGGTGCCCTACCCCCTTAAATGCTCCCCTGACATAAATCAGTGCATTTCTTTACAGTGTCCAAAGATGTTTGTTGACCTGTCCTCTTGGCTAACTGACAGGGATTTACTCCTTCCTCCAAAAATGCCACAGCTTCATGGCAAGCAGCTAGAAGCAGAAAGCCCCACTGGCTGGTTACCTCTGCCCAGTGCAGGGTGGCACAGCAAGGTAGGCAGCCCCAGCCACCCTGGAGCACACTGGTGGGCAGAGGTGTCTCTGCCCTCTGTCTGCTCTGCCAGTGGTGCATGGGTGCAGCACCAGGGCAGAGGTGTGCCTGAGGACCAGCTGCTGCAGAGCACAGCAGAGTCAGTGGGAGTCTCACCAAGGAGCTCACTGAGGTCCTGATCAGGCATTTGAAGCTGCTTGTGTGTTACTCTTTCTCTGTCCTCCCAGCATATCTCTGCTCGCTGCCCACATCCACATCGGAAGGCATGATCTGGCTGCTGCAGGAAGCAGCAGGGAAGCAAGGGCACCTGTCCAAAGGAAATGGCATACTGACTCTGTGAGCATAGATGTTGGGATTAAGCCCAGCTTACCCTCAGTTTCTTTTTCAACCCAAGCATTGATTTCCTTTCCAGACTGTTCCGGTGCTGTCTTAAAGTTAACCTTCTGTGGCTCTGCTTTGTAGTAGTTCTTACTGAGCTGTATGTATGTCTGAAAAATAACAAAAAAAGCAAACAAAAAAGTTCTGTACTAGAGAAATACACTATATTTTCTCCAAAGAGAAATTGTTAGCCTTCTTGGCTAGATTCTTTGGCCTAGAGGACTGCAGGATTCTGATTGTTTCTCTTAGCTGGACTGTGGGTTAACAATTAAGAAATAACCAAAGAACAGAAATTTCCCATCTTTTGTTCCAAATTTTATCTGGCGAAGCAAGGAAAGCTCTGCATCTGCTGTGGATGTGCTTATTTTAATGTCTATTTACAATTTTATATATTGGGGGTTGCAATACTAAAGGTACACTGCATGAAAAGAAATCCTTACAATACAGTCAATGGACAGCATATCCTTAAATTCTGTGAGCGGACTGACTGGTATTTTTGGGTTAAGTTTATCACTGGCATCCAGAGCTCTAATTTGCAATATTCAAGGTCAGCTTCAGACCTGTTCTATTAATGGGAAGTAATTAAAAAGCTAAATATTTTTTGCGCTTTGTTGTACTCCTCTCTGAGAATTAACTTACAGGCAATAATAGGAAGGATTTTTCCACATAAATGCGATTGGCACTTCTCAGCGAGTAGGTGCTTCTGGGTTTGTTGATGGCAGAGAGGAGCTTCTTGAAGCCAGAATGGATATCTGCAGCTTGCTTGTTCTCAGGATCCTTGGAAAAAGAAACCAAATAATCAGCAATTTCATTTTTGCATGAAACTTTCAAAACATGTTAAGCAATGTATGTGGGAGAGGGATTTGAGTTTCTTTTTATTTTTCCAAGTTTACCATCACCACAATTTGTCAGGCTATGTTCATGACTGGGTTAACTGACTTGCCATATAAAAAACCTTCCAGATTATCCCAGTGACTCGTCCTGTCCTGCTTCTGAGTCTGAGTGAGTGAAAGGAACTGGACTTCAACCGGTTGTGAAGTATGGTTGGGCTTTGTACTTTAAAGAGGGGTGCAGACAATAAATACTGGACTCCAAAAGCTCTATCTGGACATTTTGATTCTGGAGGTTTTTTATCATGGAATTCAGCTCTAATAGATACCAGTTTTCTTCTCTTTGGTCTCCCCCGAGAAGGCCTGGCCACAGAAGAGGAGGCTTCAGCTCCTGCTCCCAGGGTGAAATGAAGAACCTGCAAGAAGAGTTCCCAAAGGTAAAAAATAGGCATGAAGGACCTTGTGAGACTTAAGCCAAATGGGGATCAAATGGTTGGCATGTTTCACTTCTTGTCATAAGTCACTGTGCTACCTGCTGCTTAGGTGACTCATCAAAGGGAAGCTGAAGCTGTAGTGATAATAAATCCCATGGAATAACAATGAGTAGTACCATCCCGCTCCCAGACCACCAACACAGTGCTCCTGTCTGCGTGCTGCAAGGCAGAACTCCCCGCCAGAGTTGTTTCTCCCAACAATAGAAATGTGTTTGTGCAAATCCAAATGGCTCTCCCCACGACAATAGTACAAAAAGCAACCTACCTCTGCCATCTCAGTTGCTGTAGTCCCTTTTGCTCCCAGGTATGTCAGAGCCAGAGCAGCTGATATGCTCCAAGGGGAAAAAAAAATGTTTTTTCCCTTGTTGGTCTCATTCAGCTTGTTGAAAAGATCAACTGTAAACTTGCCAACTGATGTTGAGGCCACTTCCATTCTTACAGCCTGGAAGGAGGCAACAGGCAGAATTGTACTATTTGAATATTTAAAATTTTGTACACAGTACACACTAGTGAGAAATGTTCCATGTGCAACACAATCCATTTACAACCACTAAAACTAATAGCGTAGTTGTATGTTTGTCCTCCACACAGGTACTATTTGCCACCTCTTAGAAGCAACAACATCTTTTACATTTTTTGTCCTTTTTTATACAGCTGCAGGTTTTTTTGTATTTCTTTCTGCCTTTGATTTTCCAAGATATGCAGACTTGTAACCTCTGTATTTATTTTCTTTTTGTTCTTAACTAATGATTTGTCAAAGCAATGTTCCCAGGGGAATTCAGATGCATTTTTAGTACATTGGTTCACAACATGTTTGAGTTTCACGCTACTACATTTTGGATCTGTATGGAATTGACAGCTGATACTGCGAAAGGATTTAGGCATAATTTTAAGACTCATTTGCTTTTTCTGGCCAGCCACCTATTCTGAGTAGTTTCATGAACAGCAAATCTATTGTCTCCGTTTATACTGATGCAGTTTCATTCATTGTGTGTACCTACCACCACTTCTGTATGTTCCGGCAATTTTATTTTCCCCAGAAACTGCCAAATGCCTTGAGGTTATGAGTACTCCAGACTTCAAGATACCCAGTAATACCTGCCTCATGTAGTTTACCACTCAAGAAACTAGAAATGCTTATATTATTGTTGTTGTTGTTGTTGTTGTTGTTAATATTTGTATATATGGAATGGAGCAACAGAAATTGTGAGGCAATCTCTGAAGTCTGCAGATATTTATCAACTGTTTGGTTTCCAAACAACTGCAGTCTTTCTGGCAGTCATTGTGCCCTCAGGACCAAATCTGTACCACAGAGTGATTTTCTTTCCTTGGAGAACACAACCAAGAGAGCATCAGGATAGGAATTTCTGTTTTCAGCTAATGAATACTCCTCTGAGTCTGTGGCCTGATGATGTGCAGTGCTGTGCCTTCATCTCAAATACAGAATTCCTTTATCAAAATGAAGATTTTGATGGTAATGCAGTCACTGGCCTAAGAAAACTTTCCTTCTTGTGAATAATTCTGCCCCAAATTAGCAGTTTTCCTTAGGCTCACAGATTTATATTCTCTAGTGGCTGACACTTAGAAAAACATGAGGCAAGAGCAATTCATTATAACACCGGTATGGTAAAGTCATTTACCCATACAGTCATGTATGGCACAGATTGCTTTTTAAAAAACATCATAGAATTTACTTAAATTGATTTAAATATTTACCTTTAATCCTGTGAGAGAGAAGTCTTAGGTCTTGTCCTCAGTCAGGTTCTGGGTTTGTGCATGAAGCAATTTTTGAATTAAGAAACATAGTACTGCTTGCCCCTTCCTTTTATCTACATCCAGGTTGCTTCTACCTACCCAAAGTTCCTTTCTACCACATCCCCAAAAGGTCTTATGTAATTTTGGCCTCTTTGTTGACCTGGTCACTTTGCAAGTTTAGACACTCCAAAAGGACAATGGAACTAAAATCTCAGCTCTGTTGTTGCACCACAGTAGCCTACTGACAGGATAACAAAGCAAGTTGCCCATTCCAAAGGTTTTCTGGTGCTGTGGAGATAACTGTTCTGTTGTTTAAAATAAATGATTTGTAAAAAGGTTACAAAATACTTGGTTTTGGCTTCTGGATTTAAGCAGATATTGAGGGTCTAATTCTCCTCTCTGTGACTCCTGGGTTTCAAATGCAGTACCTCAGCATAAAACACCAAGCTTAGTGATTGAATTGGACATGGGGGTCCAGCTTCAGATTGAAGATCATTGGGAGCACGGACAGAGGCAAAGTGGTGAAGGAAAGTAAAGGATGGACACCCCACTGGTTGTGTTGGTGAAGAAATCTCATTGCAGCCATGCTTGGGAATCATTTGAGACAAACACTGCAAAACCCTGAGTTACTGCACAGTAAGGAGGAGGGCAAGAACTAAAATGACCCTATTGGAAGGGCCTGTACAAGGACAGAGAGAAAAAATTACATTGGAGGCAAACATGGCATGGGGGTTGTCATGTTACAATCCCAGAAGAGAAGCAGTGATGGAAGTAGAAAGTGGTGGGAACAACTGTAAGACTTTGGAGAGCAGGGGAAGGTGGAGGAAGGGAAGGAAACTCTGATGTGTGCTAAACATTTTGCTGCAAGCCTGATTACAGGAACAGAGTGGGTCAAGAATTCTAAAAAATGGCAGAAATCAATGTTGTGCAAGGCAGTGAAGAAATAACAGAAATTAAACAAGTGCTAGTTTTAGTATGGTAAGTCCTAAAGCAATCTGGATAGGAGATAAGTTAACTGAATGATCAGGGGGTGGGAAAGCCCAAGCCAGGAGACTCCCAAGATCCAAAGACATATGCAGTGAGCAAGCCAGCTGCCTTTGCTAGTCACGATGCAAGTATGCCATGCTGGATGAGAAAGGGAGATGGCAAGGCAATGTGGCTTTTGACAAGAGAGAAAAAAAACCCACACAAATTAACTGAAAGGGGCATTCAGAGATCAGCCTCCTGCTTGGAGCAGGGCCAGATAAGGTTAGCCACAGCCCTTCCAAGGATGCAGATTCCACAACCCTTCTCAGCAACCTTCTGCAGCATACTGCTGCTCAACATGGGGAAAAGTTCTTCTCTAATGTACCACTCATCTTTCACTTTTGTGGCCATTGCCACTCAGTAATGATCTGGCACTGCCAAAAGGACTTCAACTGGGTCACCTTTGCAATCATGCTTAAAACAGTGAAGGAGAGAGAAAAGGTCACTCACATATCCATTGACTTTAAAGGCCTGAGTGAGTTTGTGTGCATGTTGTCATGGTTTTGTTCCTCCTTGGCCTTCCAGGTGCGGCTTTTCTTTCTCTATTCCAAAGGCATATCAGGAAGTGCTTAAGAGGTTTGTCCAAGGGGACACGCAGCCCTTGCATGAGGTGAAGGAGAGCATGGTAGAACTGGATCTGCATGCACAGGGATCCAGTGTCATGTTTCATGACTGAGACAGGCAGAAGGCATTTCTTTTGGGGCTCTGCAGGGATAGTATAAAGTACTTGCTTCATGACACTTTTCCTACATTACTTCCCATTTGAGAAGCAGAGCCAGAAGGCACCCTGGAAGCAGCTGACCACTTGAAAGAAAAGAGAAAGGACTCAGTGACAGCAGTCTCTTCTCTGCCAGGAAAAGGGACTCCTACTGTTTCATGAAGATGTTTTTCTAGTAAGATGTTGTTGGTGTATGCAAGTCCATTAAGAAAACTAGTCCTTTGCTCTCTGTTGTGAATTCAGATAATCAGGATCATTCCCTGCAAACATGCATGACTGATTAGGACAATCTCTTAGGAGAAAGAGCTGTGGCAGGAATAAATATGACCTGGAAGATTCACATTCATGTTCTGGAAAGCACTTGGGGGGGTTAGTATTACTTATATTAGTATTAGACTTGATTCTCCCATTTCATCTTGCCTCAAACCAGTAAATAAGTGGCAAAGTAAAATTAGAGCAAAGCAGTGCAGTGCTAGGCTGGAAACAGTGTAGTATGGGTGAAAGGTTACAAAGGAGAAAGTTCTCTCCAGTTCTATAGTGTTGTTAAATATTTTTCAATTGCTGTGGAACAGAGATTAGAAAGTACATGTGTTAGCCCCTTTTCAAGCAAAAAAGAACCACCAGTATCAGGAACACAGAGGATTTTGCAGGTTTATTTCATTATCAGCTCTTCCAGGCTGCAAAGTTGGTAAAAAGGTGAAAAGAATGTGGGTGAGGTAGCCCTCCTGAGGGGAATCAGCATGAGCTGAAACCAATGAAGATGCAGCAACGTTCTGCAACAAGGAGATTTTCCTGTTTCTTTTCTTCTTAGGTAGCAAAACAAGTATATTTAAAATTACTGGCTTAGATCAACTCAGTCTGTTCTGAATTGTGGAAGTTTGGTTCAGATAGTGCTGAAAAGACAAAATAATGTTTTTCTTTGCACAGTTTGGTACTTAGAGTGTCGTGCTAGAATTTTTGGGTTCATTGGCCAGGAAAATGAGCCAGAGGCATAAATTTGAGGTTATTTTTAATAAATACTCTCTTCTAACATCGAGAGATTTGTCAACAGTACAGGAAAATTAAGAAGTGCACAGACTATTGAGATGCTCCTTGTGGTATGTATTTAGTTCATTGTTGTTGTTGCAATAACCTGTTTAGTAATCGAGTTTCTAGGGGGAAGAGAACCTTCCCAAGAAGAGGATAGTCTTGGTCTTGTTGTGCCTGATAAAGAAGAGGAAAGGGTGATCTGCCACAAAGATAACAGTAGCACCCAGACTTCGTGATGCTAGTGTTGCCGAACTGGCAGCTGCTGCCTCTGTGCCTTCTTCATTGACTTCCAGGTAACACTTGTGAAAAACTTGTGACAAAAACAGATCACCAGTCTTGGACATTGCTGTGAAATCAGCTTGACCTTCTGTGAAGGCATCTTGTATCCCCATCCTGCTCAAAGTAGATTTGAGGTCATATTTCTCTTCTAACGTGAACCTGGGAAGATAAACTTCCACATTCATTTTCTCCATTAGTTCTGGTTTGGTCCATGCATTCAAGTTTTCGAAGGTCAATTCTCTTTCTAGCTGCAGTTAGTAAAAAGAAAATTAGAAAACAAAAAAATGTTGAAAACCCTGTGCCCTAAGGGTTATTTCTTCTCTTCTCTTAAATGCAGAACTTTTCAAGAGGTTGTAAGAGTACAAGATAAACAATAATGAAAGAGCAGCTTGGAGATCTTTTTAACTAAAGGAGAATGTTGTTTTGTGGTATATCAATGCAGTGTTTGAACTGTTCTCAGTAATTTTCAGGGAATATAGCAGACTTACAATAGTCTGGTTGATTTTTTGTTTCTAGAGCTGTTTTCCCCACATTTTAGAATTTACTGAAAGGAGCTTCCCCCCACATGCACACAACACATTATAAATGAAAATTTTTTTAAGTCTTTCTTATCCAAAGGCAGAATCAGGCTTTTTACAGAAGGTGGCAGTGTCCATACGTATTAGTCCCAGACATCCTGGAACATAACAAAGGCTGCCCAATTTTTGGTGGGTTTTTTTCTGAATGAAATCATATCTGTCTGAATTGGTGCAGACAATGGATCTCAGCAGGGCTGGTTTTCCGTCTTCATTTTCATTTGGGTGGAAAAGAAGCAATCTTATGGGGTTTGGGTTACCTGTTTCCAGAGCTGATCAACATTAGAAACCACAGATATGCTGGCTTCCAAGACTAAGAAATCTAGCCTTAGCTCCAAGTGCTTCAAGCTCACAGTACTAGACCAGATTTGGGATTTGCTTTATCTTGAGCCTGATCAGTAGACACGTGACTGCAGCCTGGTCTTTTACCTCACACATGCATAAAGTGAGTAAATAATGACACTCTTACTTTTTGACATTTTATATTCTCAGTTTTTTTACCTTTTGTAAGCCGGTGATGTCACTCGGTAACAGTATAAACATACTGAGGTCATTATCGACGTATGGAAGTTCAAGAACATCAGCCTGAACTGATTCTATGTAGTTTAAGTTAAATTTATCCCTCAGGTACATCATGGGCACTGGTTTGGTTGTATGCTGCAACAAATCAAATTGAATGTTTTACATTTGTAGAACAGTAAAAGGACTGAGTTAAAGTAGCACAGTGTACGTTTATTGTATTTACTCTACAAAGTGCCCAATGTGTCTGAGACATCCTTATGGGTAGGACACAGAACACAGGATCTTCAGAGGATCTCTAGTCTTCTGGAAAGGCGCTGGGAGGCATGGCAGACTATCTGAGCTGTCTAAGATGACACCAATTATAGGAAACTGTATGCCACTCTGATTTGTTGAACGGTTAAAAGTGAAAATGTAAAGAACCAACCCATTCAGTTTTGTTCACCTCTTTGTTTTCCTGCCTTCAGAGAATGGAAGCTTGTTTGAAGTCAGCTTCTGACAACTTACTTGTGGCTCAGTGCCAGTTATGTGTGTGCAGTCTTAGTGCTGAAGGTGTGGTGAAGAAAATACACTGTATGCTTTAAATGAAATAAGGATCATGCCACATGGATTTAAAGGGTAATAAGATTTCTACCACCCCCACACTGCCCCCATCTTTTTCAGGTTTTTCCACCTGCAGTATAGGAAATAGAGCAATATATACCATGTTTATTCTGAAAGGTCTTTGCCTGGTAGCTTCAGCTTCAAACTTTGTTGCCCAGTTTCCTTTGAAGTAGAGTGCATTAATCAGAACTAGCCTGGTGAGCGAATCTACAGATCCAGGAGGTAGCAGATCTTGGATTTTACCTAGAGAAGACAGAAGGGCATTCACACATCTGTGCAGTTTCACTGTTTCAGTCTAAGTGTTGGCACAGTTTCTGGGGATATAAACCAGGGAATTTGTGAATGCTGCCATAGCACCCATGTGTCTTGAGATTATTCACAAATATGTAGTTACTGGGATAATCTTGATTTACAAGGAAGAATAAGCCATATTCCTCCCACACTGAGATGGAGGACACTAATTTTAGTAAGAGCTTGTCAGTAGATGAGTAATTTAGGAAAAGTCTGATTTACCTTTCTGAGGTGAATTATTTACTTGCCATGGGTCCCTTGGGTACAGAGAAGCTAAAATGCCTTCTTTTTGATTTGGAGAGGAGAGGCTGGAACTTACCTTCAGTCTGCTGTTCAACACTGGAATTGATGTCTCTCCTGATTTCATCTGCTGCTGCCACGAAGTCAACTGATTGTGGCTCTGCACTGTAATATCTCTTGGCTAACAGTAAATATTCCTGCCATGGAAGAGAGACGCCTGACTTAGGTTTGTTTTCTGCCAATATGAATACTACTACAGGCAGAGATAAAAATTTCATGGAACAAGCGCAGTGTTTTCTCAAAGGAACAAAGTATTTTTTAGTGGAAACACTCAATTTAAACATTCTCATCTAACTGCATCTGCAAATCACGGTGAGATTAGATACACATCCCAAAAAACTAAAATTTTAGTGTCCAAAGTCTAAGGAAAAATATCTTAGGAAACATTCATGTTAAGGATAATAACATAATTTGCAAATGTAGTGAAAATATTAAAAAGTATATGGCTCATGTTGCCATAGGTAGATCATTAGGATTAAATGACACTGCATAATCTGAATAAAAGTCTTACCGTACTGAAAGGCAATGATTTTTCTCCATATAACTGGTTGACACTTTTAAGCAGGTAATTTTTAGTGGGTTGGTTGATTTCAAAGCTGAGTGCTTTAAATCCAGTATGGATATTATCTGATTTACCAATTTCTGTCTTGGAGAAAGAGGAAAAAAAAAAAAAAAAAAGAACGTTATTCATCTGTTGTATAAAAATCCTAGTTTTTTCCTTTACACATATCCAAGTAAAGTATTTGTCTTCAGAAATACTGTTACCTATATTACAACAGAAGAGGTGCTCTAAACTGGACAGCTATTGAAAGAATCATTTTAAAGTATTAGAAGTTGCAGATGTGGCATAGACACTGTGGGCGTCTCAGAATGCAAGTGTTAAGAGCCTGAACTATGTAAAATATTTAAGGGTTTGTAAGTGGAGATTGTGAAATTTTGAATATCCAGAAAATGAGAGTCAGAGAGTAGTTATTAAACAATGCATGAATATTTGGCTCTTTCACTCCCTTAACTTACAAAAGTCTGAAGAATTACTCGGAAGGTTTGCCCCTGGATTTCTTAATCTCTCTATTAATATTTTGTGGTTTGGGTTTTTTTATGTTTCAGTAATTGCAGTAAATTTTTTTATATTGAAGTGACAAGATTAAATGAATGTGGGCTCAGACTCTCCGGTGAGCTCAAGGAAGACGCTGTCAATTAGTAAACCAAAAGTGTGCACCTGTGCTATATTCATCTTGCCATTATATCAGAATCAGAGGCACGAATGGACCCTTAAATCTCTAAAGTGTCAGAACCCATAGCACTACCCATAGCACTCTGTAATTCTTACAGTTTGGGCAAGTGTTACTCATGAGGAACAATCCCTCTCCTGTTCATGCAGCGCAAATGAGATGTTGACATAACCCCTAAAATAAATCTTCCCATCATGGGATTTGGCTGTGGGATGGAGATACATTCATCAAAACTAGAAGTAGATGGGGTTTTGTGGGCATACTGCAGGGAAACAGCTCACCCTCCTAAAGAATAAGGATGATGGGAAAGAGCAGGAAGAAGAGTTTGCATCACCATGATTGAATTGTGTCAACTCAGAAGGATTACATTTGCTTTTCTGTATTTTTCTGTCATGTTAGATTACATATACGTTGGGACAAGATGCCTGCCAGTATGGCAAAAATTTAGCTCAGAAATAAAATGATTCCTGTTTCTCTGAGATGTCTTGCAGGCAACTGGTCTACTTTGGGAAATCCCAATCTGTAAATTTATATTGATAACTTCTCAATTGAAATGGAGACTAATTTCTGAAACATATCAAGCATAGATAGCCTGGAAAAGTTAACATTCTGGTTTTTGTTGTCTTGATGCTGCAATCAAATATGGAAAAGCCGCTGCTGTGGAAAAGCAGCTCTTTTCTTGGCATTAGCTCTCTGAGGTTAGAACTGTGCTAGCTTTTGAATAGTAATAATTTGAGAAAGAAATCTATCCTCAGAGCTGAAGGAAAAAGATCAAGAAATCTATTTATCATCAAATGTTAAATTTTGCAAATATGAGGTTAGATTGTGCAATTCTGTGTAAAAAGGGGAAGCATGTAATAAGTGTTGCATTAGGTGAAGGTATCACAGGATGCTGCACCAATTAATTGTGTATGCTAAATCTGAGAAAGGCAAACATAAACAAATACAAATGTGGAAGGAAAATACAAGCAAGAGAAGATGTGACCATGTCCATAGCTTGATCACCAGCTTGGATGAGATACCTTCTGGAAACATGCACGTCGATTTGATAGACTCTCTTCTGTTCTGGAGTAGACATGCATTCTTATGGTTGTGGTGACATTTTTTGCTCCTTCAGCTTTGTTAAAGTGAAGTACCTGTAGTGGGAAAAGCAATAATAAATGCAACAATAGGAAACTTGTTGTTTCAGTGAAATTTTTCGGTGATGTCATGGGGACTGGTAATGAGGAGAGTCAAGCTCAGATTTTATTCTTGTGTCCAGTCCTTACTGAATATGAAATCTTTGGTTAGGTCCTAATGCCCACATGTACAAAATGGCCTGTGCAAACTAAGCTGAGGGCTGCAGGGCAAAACTCTTACGTAACTGGCCTTTGTTGAGGAATCTGCCTGCTTTGAGTTATGCTCTGGGATGACCAGTTAATACTTGTAAAGACCCAACTACTCCCAGATGGAGTCTATCAAAGCAGAAGACTAAATGGAGCTCTGCTATGTGTCAGAGAGCCTGAAAAATTGTGCAGGCAGTTCCATCCCTTAAATCCCTTTCTCTGGGCTTGTTGACCTTACCCAGGCTACAAAGGGGTGCAACCAACCTTGGAACAGTTTTCAGAAGAGCTGTGCCTTTTGTTTTGTTTTGTTTTGCCTTCATCCTAACAGAAGATCACTCTTTTTTTACCCTACTGGTCTCTTGTCCTGTAAACCAGGAGTTAGATTACCACCTTAGCAGGTGGGACAACTTCTGCCTTAGCAGATGCAAACTCAGAAGCCTCCCCTCCCACAACAGGAGCTGAGTACCTGCATTAGGTGTTTGGTAACCCTGCATTGGGGCTGTTCTCACTGTCCCCTGATGAAACCATGAGCTCTGAACAGGTGAGACTTGGCAATTTCAGTTAGTAATTTTGCCTGTAAAATACATACCCCAAAGAAAGGGTTGTAGACTCAGCATGGTTTTTCTCTAATCTTGTAGATGTGGATTTATGTTTAGCAAAGTGTGAAATTTAAAGTAACTGAAGGGGAGAGTCCTCAAAACTCTATACATAATATGACTTTCCTCTGTTCCATCACAGCAAATTTCTGGCATGGAGGACATTACTCCAAGAGATCAGCTCTTTCAGACAGCTACTTTTTGAAGCCCAGACTCACCTTTGCCATCTGATCTGCAGTGTTACCTTTGGCTCCCAAATAAACAGTGGCCAGGGCAGATGAGATACTCCAAGGAGAAAACAAAATATTCTTGTCACCATCTTCTTGACATTGCTGTTTGAAAAAGTCGAGAGCAAAGCTTGTGTTTGCTTTATTCAATGCATCCATTGTCCTGAAGTGGCACAGAAAGAGAGAAAAGATGCTATTAATGAACCACTAACTATGACTGCTGTTTGTTTAGAAGTTCCTCTTCACTGTTTGAATGTTTTTGTGATTTAAATATTTTCTAAAATTGCCTATATGAAGAATGAGGAGCATTAACTATTATAAAGTCACATGAAGTTTAGCATGTCCTGTTTCACTGATGGCACTAGCTATCATTTTTAGGGATGAACCAGCCTCTAGCTATGTTTCATATTTGTTCACCAGGAAATTTATTGCACTGTCCTGTACAGCATCTTGGAGTGACAGTTGATAGCATTACACAGCAAAGCCTGGTCTAAAGACTATTGAGAACCTGTCTCTTATGAAAAATTTCATGCTTCAATTTGTTCAAGATCCTTTTGATGCTCATCTCAGTAGTGAACAAATACTCTGGTAACAATAGCAGTCAAACTATTCCTTTGGGTCAAGACAAAACACTCCTTCCTATACTTGAGCGAGCGCTGCTCTAACTACTACATGCTAAGATCCTGAATTACCTTTCTGACTTTAAAAAATGTCCTGAAACCCTGTCTTACAGCCTAGCCCAGATCCTAGCTTCCCAGCTCTTCTGCAGTGCAAGCTTTCTATATTCAGCAGACCACAAAGGCTGCTATTTGTCATTTGCCTTGCAGGTTAAGCTGAGGGTTCTAGTCAGAGACTAAGAGCTATTTTGTCTGGTATAGTATGGCCTCTAGAATAAAAGATAGTTTGTGACCCTAGTAGCTTGCAAACCAGGAGCTAAACTGATAATTCTAAGCACTAAAGAGTACAAGAACAAATTACCTGACTTAAACACAGTGGTTCTTAGTCTGCTATGATGTATATGCTAGTCAGCGAGCTTTATAAATTATAGAACTCTGAACAATAAGTTGCTCTTCCTGTATATTTTTAAGACTTCCATCTTGTAGAAAATGCCTGTGCAATCTTAATTAATTACTTTCCCAAGCATTTAGTTGTTTCCAGATCAGATACCTGCTTCCTTTTTTCCTATGCATTTGTCAATAAAGCAACATCAGCCAAGAATAAGTGAAATAAATAGTATCTAGAAATCATTACAGTACCTCGTTTTGTGCAGGGAGAAACACTGCTGCTCCAGGTGTCTCCAAGGTTTCTGCAGTTCATATGAAGGGTAGGATGAATTTATAGTGTGCCTGGCCGGTTCTGCAAAGGTTCTTATGACTCATAACTCTGCAATGTAATATGCCCTATAGGCCACATCCCTGTGGAAGAACTGAATCACCTCAGAGAAGGATGTGAAGTGATGGTAAGAATGATACCATACAAGAACTTTACAAAAGTGACTGCTTAAGTATTTCTGTAAACACATTTGTGGCAACAGGCTAGTAACAACTTGAACCCACACTACGTTGAACAATCTTTCTTTTGTGGTTTGGAGAGTTTAAAAAAAGGCAGTCACTGACCTACTTCTTTTATGGTTTGTCTAACAGAATTTATCTCTGAGAAACAGACAGACAGAAAAAAAGAAAAGTGACTTCTTATGTATGAGTTTTTCTATTGCCCTCTTCCTTCTGAGAAAGAATTAGTCATTCCTGGTGGGTTTCTGTTTTGGAAAAGTGGGTTTTGTTAATCTTGAAGGATTCTAAGACTGTACAGCCAGGGAAACTCTGTAACTGTGAGATAAGAAAAGTTAAGAGACAGGCATCAGACCCTTGCTCATATTAGCAGTGGGCAACATCACCTGAACTTAGTGTAGGTCTTAGATTAGACTTCATTTTTGTTTCCCAGTCTGGAAGCTGTTTGACCCATGTAGCGCATCAGAGATTTATTCCTTATTTTCCATTCCAGAAATGAGTTTTCTGTCAAATCCTCTTTTTCTTTTTTCCTGGGCTACTAAAATACCTCATTCCCTAGTTTTCCTTGCAATCATGCTGTCCCTGCTTCTGTAGTGTTTCCTGTACCTGTCCATCCCCACTCTGACACCTAACTGAAACACCCTGTAAAATCCTACCTTGCCCTTTATTTAATTTTTTCTCTCTGTGCTGTTGATTCCTCTACCCTGACAACCTGAATAGGAATTGGATACTTCCCCAATGCTGAGCAGGATTCACTCACAAGGTCTGTTTCCTCAGCATAAACTCCCTTTGGAGAGCTTTCTTCTCACCTGCTCTCTGTGAGCATACATTTAACATGGACTTATGTGGCAGGTCAGAGGTTTGCATGAAGGATCTCATGAAGAATGAACCATGGAAATGCAAAATTTGGTGCAGGGCATAGGAGGGTACAGCTGCAAAGGATCCCTTGACAATAGTGAAACTTCTGTATCAGTGTAACTTGGGAATTGAAAGCTTTGCTAAAAGTGCTTTCCTACCTGTGAGGAGCCACATTACATTAATTGGATGGTGTTTTCCTTCCCCTCAGGTATTTTGAAAGGGTAGCTATGCAAAAGGGGCATGTTTCAGTCTGAGTTGTAATTAGATGTATCTGTTATGTTTTCCAGAGAGCAGCACAGTGTAGGAGAGATATTCACTGCAGAACTAATTACTCCCTTTGTGGCTGGGTAAAGTGTAATCTGTTTACATTGGCCTTAAATGGTTTCCGAAGTATAAATGATTTGAGTAATCTGTAAATTTAGCCCTGTTGTTGAAGAGTGATAAATACCCTGAAAAGGCTTCATCACTTAGAGCAATTGCTGTGGATTCTCTGGTTATAAAGCAGGGGTGAACTTAATTTGCTAACTAGTGCTACTGCTTGCTGCCTTACAAGAAGTGACTGGGCTGTTCTGTTTACACAGAAATTCTGGGTTAGGCTGAATGAGGGATTTGTGCTTTTGCACAATATTTTACAGCTACCTTTTTAGAACACCTCTTGAATTCCATGGCTGGTAGTTAGGAAATAAAAATAAGAAAAACATACTGAGCAACTAAAATTATACTCATCTCAGAAGACCAAATATGCTTTATCAATGTGATGGGTTGATAATGTTTTCTAATACCCTTCTAAATTAGCATCCCTGGAGGACACAACTCATTGGATGGTGCTACTGCTGACTCAGTAGCAGTGGTACTCTCACTCCCACTCCTTACTAAGTCAACACAGCAGCACACTAGAAGACTTATATTTGTGTAAATGGTGTCCTTCCTGTGGGAAGTAAACATGTGGTCCCTTTCACTGCAGTCATTCCTGTTCCATTTGGTTAGGACAAATATTGACAGGATACCAGTGCCCTGGCCAGATGTCAGCTATATAAAGGTATTTTGTGTTCCTCCAGTTTCAGTGTAACTTTGCACATGTCATTTTGACTTTCCTACACAGTGTGTTACTCTGTTCATTAGTGCCTGGGTTCAGGAGTAGGTGGTATGTTTGATGTCTGAACAGAACATTATGAAGTGCCCTATGAAGGTTCTTAAGGGTCTTGAGAAAAAGACTTGCTGTCACAGAAAAATGGTATCTTCTGCTCTGACACAGTATTTCTAGGATACAACTTTCCATATCTGGTTTTCATGCTCATTGGTAGCTTATTTTAGCTATCAGCACTGTATAGCTCTTGGAAATCTTATTTAATTCAGAACTAACATGTTCTATATTTTAGGTAGATCAAAAGAAAAAGTGGTGTTTGAAGGAAAACTCTTCACTTTCCCTGACATCCTCAAATATTTTTTACAAGTATAAGCACTGTTTATTTACTTGGCAGGAAAGAATTTCTGTTATTTCTGTTTCAGCCAGCAGAGCACTTTATTCAAGTTTTTGACTCAGCCAGAGCAGGCCGGTAGATTTTAAACCTGAAAGGATTTTAAAAAACCTTTAAAAGGACTTTAGGAGATACAAGATGCATGGGGAGGAGAAGGGTTTTGAAATCTGAGAATATTATAATCCCTTTGTAGGTGTGATTTTTTTATTTTAATCTCTCTGTGATTTAAATTTAAAAACTGTAAGGAGGACAGGGGCACAGAAAATGGGAAAATAGTAAGAGCGATAAGCACTCTACTCTGCATTTGTGTTGCCTCACCTTGCAGTTTTGGGAACCACAATATAAAAGAGACATTGAGGTATTGCAGAGTGTCCAAAGGAGGACCATGAGGATGGTGAAGGGCCTTGAGGGAAAGCCGTATGAGGAGCAGCTGAGGTCACTTGGTCTGTTCAGCCTGGAAAAGAGGAGCCTGAGGGGAGAGCTCATTGTGGTCTTCAGCATCCTCATAAGGGGAAGTGGAGGTGCAAGTACTGATCTCTTTGCTCTCATGACCAGTGACAGGATTTGAGGAAACTAAATATGAAGCTGAGTCAGGGGAGGTTTAGGCTGGTTATCAGAAAAAGGTTTTTCACCCAGAGCATAGTTTGGCACTGGAACAGGATCCCCAGGGAAGTGGTCACAGGACCAAACTTGACAGAGTTCAAAGAGCATTTGTGACTCTTGGGGTGTCCTGTACAGGGCCAGGACTTGGATTCAATAATCCTGATGGGTCTCTTCTACCTCAGTGTAGTCTATGGTTCTGTGACTAGAAACATAACATTTTCTGTGCTAGGGAGGGCTCTCTCCTGAATGATGCCTCTGTCATAGTGTAATTGAGAGCTTGGCATGAGCTTCTCCTAACATTGTCAACTGAAAAAAAAGCCTATGTGCATCACCTAGACTGAGTATAACAAATTTTGGGTTATGCTGTAAAGGAATTTTATGTATGATAATAAGTTTGTATTAACCTGAAATCTCAAATAGTTTTTGAGAGATATTTATTCTTTGAGTATCCTTCTTCCCTTTAAAGCTTTCATCAATAATACACGTGTCTTTATTTTGAAACTGAGTAGATAGAGATCTGTTGTGCACCTCCTACAAGTAAATTTGCAAGCCTTCCCTTGCCAAGCAATCCTTGCTGACATACTCTAAGATTATGTAAAACCTTATGAGTTTCCAAAGGGTGTGGCGAGGTTCCTATATAAATATTATTGAGGCATTTTGTTCCACACCTGCAGAAGCATAGGTGTGGTAAAATTTGACAGTCCCAGCAGAATTCCTCATACTTTAGTATTACTTCTACATGCTTTAGCTTAGACACTGTAATTAATAAAGGTGGTGTTTGTCCTGAGAAATTCGGCTCTGGTAAGAAGTGCAACACTTCTGAGAAAGGACTGATCTGTATATCTGAAAAGGGACAGTTTATCTGTGAATGAATATGCATACTGTTTCCATATGTGCAAGGGTGCAGTTTTCCTTTGAATGACTCAGATGGTGAGCCTTTTAAAAGTATCGCAGGTCACACATGACATCGAAAATATGAAGAGTGGCCCGAGTTTCTGAATCATGATACACAGTGCTGCATTATGAGTAATGACGTATGTGTGGCTTGTATGCACTTTGGCTGAAACTTGTCATTTCTCCAAAGAAATATCTCAAAGGGTGGAACTGTGTCAGCTGCACAACTGCTGAATCAGAAAGCTGATCCCTTCTTCCTCTTCCAGTGCTATAGTGAAGGATGTGCCACATTATGGGATGAAGAATGTGAAAATCAAGTCAATGTATGTTCAAAACACATCTCTAGACAAGAGCCCATCCTAAACAGGAGCCTTGTACTGATGTACCAGAGCTGGGTATAGAGGAAAGACGGTCTTTTAAGAAAGCCATTTAAACATTTGCTCTATTTTTCATTCAGCTTGGTTGCAAATACTCTTACTTGGTGGAATGACCAGGAGTTTCCCAAGGCAGTTGATAATTTCAGAAGTTTCAGCAGGAGAATTTCCCCAATACTCACTTAAGGAGACGTACAGGAAATCTTAGCTATTCACTAATCCGCTTGGGACTTGCTGCCCCTTCATAGTTCCATGGTTTTTAGGCTAACCTTGGAACTGATCTGAACTACGTGATTAAGTAGTTTGTGTTCTTGAACTACCTGATTAAGTAGCAACAGTAATGCTTTGTCCTGGAAGAGGGTAATGCCAAAAATGAGGGCTTGGAATGGAATTTCCCCTTTAGACTGACAAGGACTTTGGCTGAGCTGGCGTGTCATGAGCATCAATTGAACATGACTTTGCTATTGCATATTTCCATCTCTCACATTCCCTGCCTGTAGCACAAAGGATCTCTGTCTCTTGAGACCTGACATCCTTTTGCATGGTTTGAATCAGTAAACTATTCATAACCAAGTAGAAATTAATGACTTGATACATGACAAGTAAGACAAGATCATCTCATATCTGTTTCTGCTCTCAATTCTGTAAAATAAGATGGAAAGTTTTAATTTTGTTCCTTAAACTTTTGTGAGAGTTGCAAAAATGTGAACTTGCAGGGTTTTGCACTGAGGACCTTGTTTTAAACTATTCTGATGATCATCTGTTCTTTATCAAAGCATTTCCAAACTCTTTTGATTCAGCTGTAAGGAGACTAGTGCAGTAGTCCCTTTCAGCTGCTTTAGATTTTTCTTTCTTCTTAGTCTATCTCCCTTCCTTTTCTAGACTTTTGGCTTTATCTTCCCTAATATCCTTTATCCTTTTTAATATCCCTTGCTTCTGTGGTTGCTAATTCCTCTTCTGGGAACATAGACAGACCAACACACAAGACACACAAAAACACAAGGTCAAGACTGATTTGAATTCAGTGGAAGAGAGGCAACGTCAGGCTAAGGAAAGTTACCAGAGGATGTGTGAGAAAAGGCAGAGCAACTGGTCTGTTTGTGGCTGGAGGAATGGGCTCTCCCCCCACCTCCTGCAGATGCAGCTGAGCTGCAGCTTGGCCTCTGTAGCTGGCACTGCATAATTTCATAGCAGATGGTCCCTCCAGGCAGTAGGAGGGGTAAACTGTCCTCCCACTTTCTTCCTCTCCCTGACATTTCTCCTCTTAGAATAAAGTCTTAACTCCAGCCCTGCCCTCTTCCCTCACTGCCCACAGAAGTAGAGATTGCTGAAGGGCAAGGAGGAAAAAGGAGGGCATGATGAGGGTGGGGATAGTCAGTGCCTTGGGGAAAGATAGTTAATGAACAACATCCAAGGGAAATGAGGCAGAATGAAAGAGAAAAGAGGGAAGAGGAAAGAGGAACTGCTCCTGCACACAGCCCTGTGAAGTTCAATTATTCCTCCTCTGCCCCCTTTGATCTGTAATTTCCTTCCTTACAAAATCATCTAGCACCTCACTATTCTCCCAGTCCATACTGACTTCTTATCAGAGTCACTAAACTGGAGTTTTACCTCTGTGACTAAGCAGTCAGCGTTCCTTGTAAGGATTTTCTCACCTCCAGGAACCTGTTCCTGTTCTCTAAAGGTGCCACTAATATTTTCATTGCTTGCCTGATGTGGGATGCTATTGCTAGCATTTAGAAAAAGAAAGTTGTTGCAAGAGAACACAAAATGAACACGCTCACACTCTCAGCGTGGTACGAAACACATAGAAGGAAAGTTTATTTTCTAACACCAATTTTTATGGATTCTTTGAAACAACCGTGGATTGGATAGTAAGATCTCCTCCTCTCCAATTCCACTGGTCAAATCAGAAGTCCATCAAACTCTCTTCTATCAAAAAAGGAATACAAAACAAGAAAAACAGTTTTAAAAACATTGCTTTTTTGTTTGTATAAAATGCATGAGAACTAACTCCAAGAATTAAAACAACTAGAAAGCTAAGCCAAGGCGACAAAAAGTGATTAATGAACTAAAGAAATAAGAGCACAAAATAAGTTTGGGATGTACTTCTTTTCCTAGGAGTAGCATGCAATTTGGGAGTGTTTGTTCCTTTCACAAGACAGTTGGACTGTATGGTATTAAATTCTTTTTCTTGTGATGGTTAATACTGTAACAGTGAGGAAAGAGAGGCCAGGTGCAAACAATATCCCAATGATATTCTCATATAATAAAATGTAGATAAAATATAAATTATGCTTCTGGACTAAAAGTGTGTAGCATTAAGCTATCTATTATCTCTTATCTATTATCATCCCAGGAATTTGTTGTTCACACGGTGACTAAACACTCCTTGAGATTTTCAGAGATATTCTGTATTGGCTCCAAGAGGTTTAAAAGAAAGGGAAAACAGTGAGAGCTTTGTGGACTGGGCATGGGGGAATCAAAATGAAGGAACTGGTGGGGCTCATTCTCACGTATGACCAACTCTCATTTGGTGAGAGAAAGCCAAGCTGGCTAGATAGTCTACACTATTTCTACATTTGTAATATTTGGATTTATGTTTAAAATTAAATTAGTCCTAACGCTGTGGATTCTCCAAATTTAAAGATATGCAACATTTGGCTTGGAAGGGCCCTGATGTGTTTTTGAAATTAAGACCAGATGACTGTCAGGTGCCCATTCCAAAACAAGTTACACTCTGACTCTGTGACCTTCAAGAGACAAATTTTTGCAAATAACTGGCTTTGTTCAACCAAGCAATATTATTTGAGTTTTTATGTATTAGAATAGTTAGTATTGGAATGAGGGAGCCCTGGTGGTGTAGTGGTTAAGCACACGGCATAGCAAATTGCCGAGGCTCGGGTTCGATCCCGGCCAGGCTGCTCCCCGGGCAGGCAGAGCTCGTTAGCCCTGCAAGGGGGCAATCTGCCTACGTCCTGAGGAGGACCTCAGCTGCCACTGTCCAGAATCGCTTTGGCCCGGCAGAAGAACCTCGGGATTAAAGGGTGGGCTCAGATCTGCGCGCCCTGTGTCTCACCTAAAAAATCCAGTGCGCAGGCTGGGAGGTCTGAAGGGAAAGAGACCTCCCCCGGATCTTCGTACGCGAAGGCTGGCCAGCATTGGAATGAACAGTAAGGCCTCAGGGTTAAATTCTGTCATCTCTATGGAATTACCTTCCTATTGTAAAAACCACAAGAAAGCAAGCAAGTGTGGTCTTGTATCAGCACAACTCGCTAATCCTTTGAATTAATTTTGTCTCTTTGCATGCTTGAAATTACAAATATATGTGGGATGTGGTGGTAGAGCAATAAAAGCCTCTAATGACAGATCCTAAAGCTGCGATCATGAGCCTTCTTCCGTACTTGTGCTGAAAGACATTCTGTGGGTAAACAAGAGCACAATGCACCTCTACTTCATGACACAGCAGAAAACTGAAGTCTAAGACATGGTGCTATTTTGCTTCTTTGAGGATGGAGAGAAGAAGCTGTAGCCTCATTTCTTGGCACAAAGGAGAGGACTTGTTCCATGCTGAGTGGTGGAGGTCTGATATCTGGCACATGGCTTGGGGCTAGATCCGAGCTTCTTCCTTTAGGGGCCTCTTCTTTGGGTGCCTGTAATTACAGAAGCTACAGTGCAGAAGCTACAGTATGTCAGGTGTGGAAGACTGTTGAAATTTTTAGCATTCAAATGTTTCTCTACCTGGGATCTGAGGACTCCAGCATCCATTCCTTAATGGGGGCATGATTTGCCAAATTCCAAAATGGTTTCTGAAAACAGGACTGGGAATAAATGGGTTTTTTTCTTTTAAGGAAGTAACTGCTGAGGACAAGAATATGACTGCTCGTTGCTGTGCTGGCAGCTGAAGTCAACAGAAATCAGGAGGTAGCACTGAAAATATCTGTCTATGTACAGGAGCAGATATACTTCTTCATGTCTTCTGTCTGTGAAGAAGTATGTTTTAATTGATAAAAACTAAAACAGCCTGGAAATAATGCAGAAATAATGCAGAAGAGTAGAACAAATCTGCTGAAATTTAAATGTCTTTAGGAATTTAGGTGCTCTATTTCCATGAGCAGGTCAACAGAAACTCTGGGACAATGGTAAACATGTAGTTAGCTCTCTTGCAATAAATTTCCCCATTTGTTATCTCTTGATCAGCAATCAACTAAGATAAAGGAAAGTTCAGGAACATATTTGAATTATTTACACACCAGTGAAGGTGATTATCTTTGTTCTTTTGCAAGACCATGTTTGCTACCAGCAAGTTGTCTACCCTAGGTCCTGCCAAAGTATGTGTTATTTTGGAGGATAGAGCAGGAGAAGCCAGAACAAGCAGAACAAGCAAGTCTTGTGTGGTGGAACTGAAAAGCATTCCACCACAGTCCTCCCAGCACTGGTGCTATGCTGTACATACTGGAATCAGGAAAGAGCATAGCCTTCTTGCAGTAACTGCACCCCCCAAAATCTTTCTGTTACAGTTTCCTGGTACTTCTTTGTGACAGTTCATCACAGTTCTGTTTCCTTTCTTGCTTCAGTGACAAAGAGATGAATAACTAATTCCAGAGAAAAACTATAACTCTCCATAGACATCCCATATCCTAGCATGATTATTCTCTCTAGCTTCTGAATAAAAGCCCATAAAGCTTTGTAAACACACCATAAAGATAAGTAAAAAACACCTTCCCATTTCCCTTTCCCCTGTGTTTTCTGAGGCAGTGCTGTATCTCGGTGACATGTAGATTCTGCATATATCCAACTGCCTTCTAGACTGCTTATCAACTCCTGTTTCAGAGAAACTGGATGAATCATGTTTTGTGCAGACTTGTGTCTGACTAGTTTGGGTGGCATGCATGAGTGAGTAAGGGTCACTCTGGTCCCTTCCTGGCAGAAAATTCGTCTCAATACTGCATCTTAACCAAGAATTAGGACACACTCTCATTTCTTACCTCTCTGGAATCATTGAACCTACTCAGATAGAAGAATCACAGAAACAGAATATTTCAAGTTGGAAGGGACCCATGAGGATCCTTGAGTCCAACTCCCTGCTCCTCACAGAGCTATCTATAAATAAAACCATATGACTAAGAGCATTGTCCAGATACTCCTTGAATTCTGACAGGCATAGCACCATGACCATGTCTGTGGGAAAGCCTGTTTCAGTGACCAACCCTCTGGATGAAGAAACTTTTCCTAATGTCCAGTCCCAATGTAGCTTCATTCCAATTCCTCATGCTCTTGCTGGTCACTAGACAGAAGAGAACAACACCTCCCCCTCCACTGCTCCCACTGAGGAAGTTGTAGGCTGTGATGAGGTCACCCTTCAGCCTTCTCTTCTCCAAGCTGAACAAGCCAAGTGACTTCAGACACTCCACATAATTCTTGCCCTTGAGAGCTTTTACCATTTCAGTCACCCTCCTCTGCACACACTCCAGCAGTGTGATGTTCTTCTTATACTGTGGCACCAAAAACAGCCCCCAGCTCTCGAGGTGAGGCCGCCCCAGAGCAGAGCAGAGCAGAGCAGGACAATCCTCCCCCTTGCCCAGCTGGTGATGCTGTGCCTGATGCCCACGAAGAACAAGCTTGGCCCTCCTGGCTACCAGGGCACTGCTGACTCATGTTCAACTTGCCATCCACCCAAAGCCCCAGACTTGTACACATAACTAGGATTACCCTGTCCCAGGCACACTTAATGAAATGAAATGCATTTGCTTAAGTAAGTTTTTATTATGATTAAAGGAGCAAAAGTGTACATCCACAAGACCCATTATGTACAGGGATACATGGAGAAAATTTGATTAGCAACCAGCCATGTTTGGTCATGATGATTGAGCCACAAAGATTTAAGAAGAAATATGAATTATAATATTCCTATAATGCCTCTTCAGAAAGTGAGGAAGAGCCTTGCAGTATCATGAGTAGAAAGAAAAATCAATTGCTTTGTCAGAGTAAGTTTGGTTGGTGGTAGTTTAGTGTTTAATCTAGGAAATTTTGAGTGACTTATTCCAGAGGAGTCACCACAAAATTTGTCCGTAGAGAAACCTGGCTTAGTTAGAAGACTGCATTTTTTTCCCAAAAAAAGGTGTTGTGTTTTTTCAGTGTGATGATTCGGCACCGTTATTGTTAAATTGCACCAGGAACATCTCTGTTAACGCTCATGCTTTCTTTGGTCAGATTTTTGTTCCCTGAACATCCATGAGTAAATAATAATACTTTACAGAAAGGAAAGGCAATGGCTGTTTTCATGGCATCATTTCCCTGCCTTAACTTTTTTTTTTTTTTTTAAATAAAGCCTTCTGGTTTTAGAAAATATGGATGAAAGAGAAAGTTCGTTTTTCTTTTTACCCTTGATACTGCAGCACTTTGGGTCTTGCTGTGAGGGACAGAAACTCTTTCAGCTTTCCTCTCTTTAAGGGGAAAAGCATCTGCCAAAGAACAAGATGCTGTCGCTTGGGTTGTGCTTGACCAGGAAGAGGAAAGGGCGGTCAGCCCTGATCTCTTCATAGACACTTGTGTCATCCACCCCAGCTCCTGATGGGCCTACCACCTTACTGCCAGCTTCATAGATTTCCACAAACGCCTCATGGAATGCTCCAGACACCTTCAGGCTCTCTGCTGAAGAGATGCCAGAGAGATTGGCCAAGGGGCTGAACAGGTCGGTCATACCCAAGGATGTTAAGACAGATGTGAGGTTATATTTTTCTTCAATCTTCATGCGGGGCAGATAAACTTTAATCTTCCTCTCTTCCATCTTACTAGAACTGGTCCACTTCTTGAGATTTTCAAAGGTGATTGCGGTCTCAAGCTGCAAGAAAACAAACAAATTAGATCTCTGGGAAAAGAGCACAGCTTCTTTTGTAGCAATGCAGTACCATTTGTGGTTTTTTTTCTCTTAAACTGATTGCTCTTGTAATGGTGTATTTTCTGAGTATATATGGATTAATATGTCTAGGAGAGGTAAGCAAACCATGACTATCTTCTCTGTCCTGCTTCATTTTTCTTTAATAGGCTTACTGCCAATTAATAGTCTTAATTAGATGGCTACTCAGCAAATTTCACCAAAGGTCTTACCTATTTATCTTCTTTTCTTCAGAAATATATTCCAAAATCATTCTGTGCTTATGAGTTGTAAGGTCTATCTACATTTAAGACCTCTAAGTAAGAAAGTGTGAATGGTAACCAATTATTAATACCTGAAGTATCTAGAGGCATTTGAACACAGCTAAATTTCTTCAGTAATAAATGACCTATCAGTTATTACTGAAGAAATTTAGCTGTGTTCAAATGACTCTTTATTTTTATAATTTACATTCTTTGAGTTAGTGTGGAGTCATTTCAATGAACTCAAATTTATTACATAACTTTTCCAGTTCAAACTGCATTCCTGCTAATGGCAATATCCCATGCTCATATTCAATTCATATCAATAATAACATGTCATGTACTATGTGACATATATAATGTCATTTTACTTTCTGAAATTGCTTTTAATCAGTCCAGTACCCCTCATATTCCGTTTTTAGGTATTTTAACTGTTGAAGGTATGAAGGAAGCATGCTGAAGGCTGTCAAACCATTCAATAATTACAACTACTCAAGCTAATATGAACTTCTCAGGAAGCTTCTCAGGATTTGAGATATAAAAGCTGTGGAGCTCAAGCTGCTGGAGTAACAGCTGCTTATTTGAGAAGAGTCTGTTATGCAGTGACAAAAATTTTACCCACTGAAGCAGTTGCTTAGTAATCCATCCTCAGCACAAACTTTTGCAGGACCACTGAGGCAGCTGTGTGCCTCCATGCAACAATCCCAGGTTGCCAATATTCAGATCTGTGCTGGTGATGTGCTTTAAGATAACTTTATTGTGAAGAGCTTTTCAGCACCTAAATTGCACCATGTTTTTAGTTCTCTGAAACCCAGGTACCAGGGCCATACCTGCTCCAGGCCAGAGATGTCATCAGGCAACAGCACCCACAAGCTCAGCCTCCCACTGGCATATGGAAGCTCCAGGATCCTACATTTCTCAGAAGGGATCTCTGCCACTTTAAAAATACCAGTCTGGGACATCATTGGCACAGATTTGCTCTCTTGCTGCAAAACCAAAGAAAATAATACAGTTTTCACAAAGATTATTCTTAGAGTGTAGAAATGCCTACTTACGGTTAAAGCTGATAATTGCTCTTTCCCAGGAAGATTGTACAACAACTTGTCTACTCCCTTCATAAATTCTAGAAGGTGACACCTTTAAAGTGAGGTGTGCCCACATACCTCAGTAATTCTGAAAGGAACTGTCTGGGTGTCTTCTTCCTTGAATGCTTTCTCCCACAGTCCTTTGAAGTAAATGGCACTGACCAGGAGCATGTCAGTTTGTGAACTCACAGAGGTTGGTTGAAGGATACTTTTGATCGTCCCTTCAAGAATGCATAGGAAGAGAGAACATGTGTAACACATCTGTGTAGAACACATCTTACTTGTCAATTACAACATTAAATGGAGGGTAAAGAGCTTGTGGGAAGGAGGGTGTAGGGCAGGGACATTATTTTGGTTTTGTAGCTGTTATCTTGTAGTTCCAAGGTTGGTTTGCTTACTTCTGTTGGCAATGGCTGTAGTTTCTCTCCTTATAAAGAATTATAGTGAGAGATATAAGATCCAGAGATTTACTTGTTAGAAAATGAGTATATTTTGTGACAACAGGAAGAACCATTGGAACCTTTTATCCCAGGATGGTCTCTCAACCAAACATTTAATACTTTTTGTTTCAAACAAAAGTTGAAACATTGGTGTCAAACTATTTTTCAATGTGTACAAAGCATATTTTAATGCTGTCCCTTTTATCAGTACTGGAAGTATTACATATCCACAAAGCCTCTACAGATAGAGAGAGTCCTCTAACAGGGGTGTGTCTGAGGGAAAAAAAATGTTAGATGATAGTTCTGTCTCTGGAAACTGATCTAGTATCCAAGAGAATGAACAGAGAGAGATATTTTGATTTTTCATCACCTGACTTAAGTGTTCTCATATGTTGTTCTAACATGGTAGCAGAAGGGAAAATACCTAAGCTGATAGTGGCTTCCTCTTACCATTTGTCTGACTTTCAACCCAGGCATTTATGAGCTCTCTGGATTTTTCTGCAGCTGTTTGAAAGTTGATAGACTCCAAACCTCCCTTGTACAGTTCCTTCACACATTGTATGTATTCCTGCAAAGAAAGAGCATGCCATTTTCAGATCAGAATGTCAAATTGCAAATATAAAAGGCAAGACTGAAATTAACAGATATGAGCAATCTGCTTATTAAGGCTAATCAGTAAACCATAAGCTAGTTCATAAGCATCTTAATGTTTAACATGCACTGTTTCAAGCAAGAGTATATGCTCACATTTGAAACAATGTTTTCCAGAACTGAGTTTGATCCAAAACCAACATTCATTTCATTTAAGTATGGACGTTTTTTTTATTTTGCCCAATTTTAAAATTTTAATTTTGCAATGGTATTGTCCTTTAATTTCAAATTAAATGTTCCTTTCAATGGAAAACCTTGCAATATTTTTAAAAACCTGAAGTTATTTTTCAGGTTTGTTTTGCAAGTTGAGAAAAGAGTTGGAGATATCTCTTGCCAACAAAACTTACCTTTATTAATTATACCTTGACCTGATTGGATCTTTATTGTACTTTGCACAAGCATATCTTTGGCTAGTCACATTTTCTCTGAAGACTCTCACGGTTTAGAGCTGTGATAGAGAGAATCTTTCCATTTGGAAGAAAATTTCTTTAGCAGAACCTAGACTTTTGTCAGCGCTTTTTGCACTACAGAAAGTTACAGCTTTGACATTCAGATCAGATCTTAGAGCAACTTACCGGCAGGACTGGGTATTTCTCTTCAGCATAGAGTCTACTGGCAATGCTGATCGAATAATTGTCGCTTGGTTTGGTGATTTGGGTGAAGATGTCCTTAAGTGAAGTGTGGATGCTCACAGATGTGCCGCACTGACAGGAAAACAAATAAAAAGACAGATGATGTTATTCTGGTTTTAATAATGAATAGGTGTTACACACTGTATGAAAGGAGTAGAGTAGTTAAGATGCTTCTGCTAATAAAACTGTTCATCCTATGCTGATGTTGAAATTTTGTAATATATACAATTAGGTGATGGTTTTCTACTGTTATTTCCTTATATCTTTTTGAGGGAATAATTTAATCTTTAATTACCTGCCACAGTAATCTAGCTCCAGCAGATCATATAGGCTTTCCTCTGTTCCCATCCAGTCCTGTTTAACCAGTAGCACCCATCTACTTTGCCTAATCATACAAATATCTATAATTTCCCCCCTTTGGCCCAATATTATGGTGATGGATTTCCTTTTATGCCTGCTTTGAATCCTCTGTTACCTGCCTCCTCTGTCCATTCTTATGAATTAAGTGTTCCCCCAAATGCTGGATGAAGAGCACTAGCTGCACATTGGAGTAGGGTTGGAACTCCTAAGAGACTGCTTTGTCTGGTAGTGTTTGCTCCCAGGAGAAACTGATGCAGAGAGAGAGATGAAATTATTTCTGTACCTGAGATTCAATGCTCTCTCCAAATCCTGGGATTTTATCCAAGTGGATAGCCTGTAATTAAGAGTAACAGTAGTTGAAATAACTGGTATGGCAACAGAAAGATTGTGCAACTGAGATTAACACAAACTGTTTGAAGCAAACCTGTTAACTAACTGAGAAGCTGGATGACTCAAAAAGTGCAATCTATCTGTACCATCTCTGAATAGTCATGCCTACTGTTGCCTGCTTAGAAGATCCATTTTTCTGTTGAACATCTAGGATTCAGCTCCAGTGTGTGCTACCAATAATACCAACTTTCTCAGAGGTAACAAGCCAGCCACTCTCTTTGAAGATGGTGAGAGCTGTAGGAAACACATTAAACACTTTACAGTCTGGGGATTTGTTTTGGCTCTTTCACTAGAGATTTTGCCTCCTTTCCTTACCTAATGGATCACTTGAATGTGCTTTTTTCTTTAAGAATTCTACTGCTAACAATTATAAAATCTAAATCCATTTTCAAGATTTCAAGCTGATGCATTTGTTTAACAGTATGGGAGTTTGAGGCCACAGCTTTTGATAACTCCGGATCCACATTTTTTAGCCTCTGAGGGACATTGTCATACAATTAAGGGCTGTGGCTTTGTTGAGCAGCTGAAGGGTTTAAATCCTTTAATGTAGTCTCACCTTTTCTATCTGAGCCTTGGTGTTATCTTTGGCACCTATGTAGACCATGGACAGGGTTGAAATGATGAGCAGAGGGGAGAAGCAGACATTCTCCTGGACACTCTGGCTTCTCAGCTCCCTGAATATGTCACAACAAACTTCCGTGCTCACTGGACCGATGGAGCCCATTGTGCAACAGTATTTCCTGGAGCAAAGAGCAGAAGTACAGTAACAATGTAATGATGGGAATACCATACACACACAGCACATGCACTATAATGGGAGGTTTCAGGCAATAAAATATAAACAAGTAGTTTGGAAATCATTCTATAATAACATGTCTATTACTATGTCAGCTCTCTTGCACGTTAGAAACTCTGTTTTCACAAATCTGTTTCCTTCTGCATTTCTATACATTTACCTTTTTGTAACTGCTCCTCAGAGGTCTGGATCTGTGTGTGATTTCTGTTTACCTTTTCAAAACAGTCAAACAACAGTTGCTTGTGCTTGTTTTCACTCACTGGAAGCTAGAATTCCTTAGTACTTTGTAGCAGCTTGATGAAAACAAGAAAATATTATCTCTTTGATATCTCTACAAAGCCAGAAATTTAAGTGCAAATTTTACTTGCACTTGCTCTAGGTTTGGACAGATAGAGGTAAAAGCAGAGGCTGGCTATTTTTATTTTTTAAAAATAAGTAGATGTAGTAAAGTATCTATTTGTTGCACAGTACTTACTGTCAGTAGATTTTCAAAGGCCTGTAGCTGTAGCCTTGTTTTAGTAATAGAAGCCTGAATAGGCAATACAATTTGTCTAAGGTTACCTAGTCTAGGAGCAAGACTGATGCACGAAATTCATGTTTCATTATATTGTGCTTTCAGTTATAGCTTGCTTTGCTTAAATATGCTATATTTTCTTAGATTATAACCTGTCTGAGAAATAAATTTTTGTTTTTCAAAATCCAGTCCCTTATGGAGGAGCTAAAAGCTGGGCTCTCAAGTTTCTCCTTGTAGTGTTAAACTCTACCAGAGTGTTTTGTGACAGGCCTCTTGGATATAAACATACAAACATACACATATTTCTCTCACTTTCCTTTATGCATACGTGTTCCCTTTATAAGTTATTTTAAAATTGTACATCTGTCCCCCCACTCGCCTTTTTATGCTTTCTTGTGTCCACCAACTGTATTTTTCAGTAATGCAACTCTTAGAGAAATTTCACACTAAAATAAAATTAGCAAATTCACTGAATGCCACAGTTCTGCTCTCAATGCACTCTTTTGAACCAGGGGTCAAGCAAGAAAACGTATTACTTGTCTGTCAAAATCAATCTTAAAAGATACTAGATGAGAGGATAAGATGCTCTGAAATAAAATCATGTTGTGAGCACCAAATAATATTTTAACCACAGAGAACAACTTTAAAAATCTCCCCAAACCCACAAATATTCAGATTTTCCGCATAATAAAATAGTGTAGAATGCATATACACAGGTGAGATTTGTAGAGAATATCATGTAAATATTCTGTCCTGAAAAATATCAAACACAAAAAAATAATTTCTCTCTTTTTAAGCTTAGTCAGAAACAAGAAATAATAAAGTGAGAAGGTAAATTTTCCTAGAGAAGTGCCTACCTTCAAGCCTCAGCACCAAAGACAGTACAGCTTTCCAGCTGTATGTGGGTATACTGGCTGAGGCCTTGGGAATTTATACAGTCTGAGTTGTGTCCCACCCATTGCTGTCCTTCAGAAGTTTGACTTTTGACACCATAAAAATAAATTAATGGTATTAGGTCATTTTTTTGCTTCAATGGATTCGTGTTTGATTAAAGGGAGAACAAATATTAGTTTTTTATTCTGTATAACAGTGCTTTTCACCAGTACATCAGGGCCTTTGGGCTGGAGAACAGGCCAGGAAATAATGCCTCATTTGCAAGTAGATACGGGTATGGCAGTAAAAGTAAAAAATGTGAAAACTTTTGTGATGTCACACATAATGATCAGTTATTAGTCAATATTTCAATAATTCGTCAATTGATTATTATGGTTGTAATAATAGACCAGAACTCTCTTTCAATTGGTCCTTTCTGAATGTACAAAATGCAGCCATGCTAGACAGAAGGGGCAACAGGACTTAGCCTTCTTTTCCACTAACAAAACTGGGGAAATAAAGAAGGGTCCATGGGAAAAAAACAATTGAGATGAAAGTGAAAAAAAGAAACATTTTCTTTGAGAAGCTGGAATATTCATAAAAGATCTTTGTATGAGTTTTATAGCATAGTATTTTATTCTCAGGGGTTAACAGCAAAACATAACCAGACAAATTAAAAAAACAGTCAGTTCCAAATGTGTTTGTGTATGCACTTGCATTGTATCTCTCAGATCTTCCATGAGTAACTTAATGGCCTGACAGAGGATGGAGGAACTGTGAAATCCAGTTAGAGGAGTGTTCATGGTCTGTGGGACAATCATAATATACAATAGCAAATATATTTCAGTTACAAAAGCACTTCACTTACAAAAGCTATTGTTCTGTATCGAAATAATAGAATGGACAAACAGTTAAGAAACCGTTCTGACCTCTGCAAAGCACTTTGTGATTTCTAAAACAGGGTGGGGGGATGCAGGGGTAAGGGGGAGAAGGGAGGAGGGAGATCCCAAAGTCTGTACAACACAATTCTTTAGAATATATGGGACATAACTGTGATCTCTGTTAAGAAGAGTAGGTTTCTGTACTGCTGTCAAAAGTTTAGGCAGTGCAGTCTTCTTTGTCTCAGTCTGCTTCCCCTTGTGAAAATAAATGTGCCATATAAATCTACAGTCCCCTGGATGAGTTGTTGTCTGCCAGTGTGTAGCTCAGGACATGAGGTGGTAACACAGACATCAGGACAGGCAGAAGTGCTTTCTAGCACTAGGTAGCCAGAAGAAAACCTGACATATGATTAAATAGTGGGAGATGTGCCTCGACCCCAAGTCACAGTCACACCTTGCTTTCCTTTTAAGCTTTGTGCCCACAAAATAATGATTTATCAGTCATCTTTCTAAGATGATGATGAAAAAGCTGAAGAGAATGTGCCGAAGTGGGCATATGGCAGCGATGCTGCACTAGGAGGATCTCTCAGGAGTCTTTGAAAGAGATCTGGATAGACTGGAGAGCTCAGCAATCACCAAATTTCTTTAATTTAATAAGAGCAAGTGCGAGATTCTCCATCTGTGATGGGCTGATCCTCACTGCAAGTACAGATTGGGGGATGAGAGTTTAAGAACAGCCCTGCTTTAAGAGATCTGCAGGTTTGGGTCAAAGGCAAGTTGAATATGAGTCAACAGTATGTCCTGGTAGCCAAAAGGGCCAACCACATACTGGGGTGCATCAGGTACAGCATGACCAGCTGGTTGAGGGAGGTGATTGATCCTGCCAAAGGCCGGCAGGATCTTTAATGTCCCTTAAAACCCAAACCATTCTATGATTCTGTGATTTTCCTGCTCTACGCTGCCCTGATGTGGCCTCAAGTCCTGTGTGCAGTTTTGGGCACCTCAATTAAGAAGGACATCACACTCTTAAGAGTGTGTACAGAGGAGGGTGACAAAGATGGTGAAAGGCCTCAAGGTCAAAATCTACAAGGAGTGTCTGAAGTCTCTTGGCTTGTTCAGCTTGGAGAAGAGAAGGCTGAGGGGTGACCTCATCTACAACTTCCTCAGTGGGGGCAGTGGAGGGGGAGGTGTTGATCTCCTCTCTCTGGTGATCTCTGATGGGCCCCGAGGAAATGGAATGAAGCTGCATCAAGGGAAGCTCAGATTGGACACTGGGAAAAGTTTCTTCATCCAGAGGGTGGTCAGTCACACCCTGAAACAGGCTTCCCAGGGAAGTAATCACAGTGCCCGTGTGTCAGAGTTCAGTAAGTGTCTGGACAAAATTCTTAGTCATATGGTTTATTTATAAGTAGTCCTGTGAGGAGCACAGAGCTGAACTCAATGATCCTTGTAGTTCCCTTCCAACATGAGATAATTGATGATTCTTCAGTCCTGTATGACTTCACCTAATAAGCTGTTTTCTCACATTGTTTATCACACATCTCAGATTTATGCCACTATTTTCACTCTTTATCCTTTTTCTGTTCGGAACCACTTTGTGTTCACCTGGGTTTACTTCTGCTTCTACCACACTGGTCTTCCATTGCTGCATGTAAGAGTTGGTCAGTGTATTTAACTCAGTGAAATCTGCCTTTCAAATGTCCTTCTAGACTCTCTGCCAAACAACCATGATTCCCATTCCCTTAGTCTGGTCTATCATACCTGAATTACAGAAGTGTCCAGACATGTATTACAGGTCCACCTCATCATATATGGCCTGTATTTTAGGACCTACAAACAGATTCAGGAAGCAGCTGCTCTTTTTTCAGTGATCATTTTTTTCACATCATCACACTGCAAGAATAGAATAAAAATTACCCCAGTGGTTTTTTATACCTGGTGAATTTGACTTTTGTGTAGTGTCCTGGTTCCAGGCCTGCAGAACAGCGTTGTATGCATTTAATGCAGATCTTTGTTCCATGCATTATACAAAAATCATGTTTTCTCTCCAAGAATTGGAGTTTCAGGTTCAGAACACACCCACAATAAGCAAATACATGGAGGATAATAAGCTCTGCTGTGATAATGCATGCTAAAGGCAAGCTGTGCTCCTTCTGAGGGGTCTGGTGTGGTTTTCTGTGCTCAGACCAGGAGTTAATGCAAGGCCAGTTTTAAGCAACAGAATATACCTAGGAGCAAATTAAAACTGCATCAGAGCAGACCATCAGCATAGCATCAACACTAAAATGTCTTGTACAGTCTACTTGACATAGGGTCTAGAGAGAGTAAGCAAACCTTCCTACACTTGGAAGAGTACTTGGGACAGCTGGCAATGAATTGTGCTGTCCAACACAGCTGTGCAAAGCAGTATAAACAGTTCAGTCACACATCCTTGTTTGACAATGCTTGTCCCAAGGAAGAGGTCAGCTAAGGCTCAGTTGCCCTTTCCTCTGCCAGGCATTTCATTGTGGAACTGTCCCTAAACCAACAGACTCTTGAGTACCTGAGCTTTGGACAACTGACAGTATAAAAGGTACTTCTTTTCCAAAAGGATACGAAGTCCAGGTCAGCTCACAGACCAAAGCCTCTCATCCAATCACAAAAACCTATGCAGAACTCAGGATTTTGTTCTGTCCTTGTTCCTGCTCTTTTGCCAATAGAAAGGAGCATATTAATTGTTTTGTGTTTGTCTTCATTCCACATCGTGACTCTAGAAGCTGGCTTTCAATCAGGGACAGAGGCAATCATTCACAGAGAGATTTACCAATTGCAACTGACTAACTCATTATCGTTGCAGACCTAGGTGCTGCAGCCATCAATGATAGTTTCTCTCTTCATTGTTCTGTGTTCTGTTTTTTCCCCAGTACAAAGCAAATAAAGTATCTGGTCAAACTCCTTCAGCCAGGTGTTCATAGCCCACCTGGCACCTTTTTGCAACAGCTCTATGGCAGACATACACTGTTGCCTGCAGTGCTGCCTTGATCTCTCAGACTCTGACAGGGCATTTGCCATTGCTCTTAGTTGTCATTGCAATACCTAATATGACATCTTACATTCCTTTATTCACTGGAACCTGACACAGGCTTAGAATTCATTGTACAGATGACGATTTCTTACTGCTCCCCCATGGATATTTGATCTGACATAGGTCACATCAGGTTGATGTAACCTTAATGGCATTATTTTTAAAGATCACATCCCACAGGCCAGCAATGGGTTGGATGGGAATATTTGACTCAGAGCCACATATCTTTGTGGAAGCAATATGCAGTGTCTCTGATGATGAAGGTGCCTTCATTCTGTCCAAGCTCAAATGCAAAAAGAAAGTGTACAAGAGCTGAAAGCAAGGAGGCTCCACCAGGCAGGAGTATGGAAGCTTTCACCATGCATGCAGAGATGGAATCTGAAAAGCAAAAATTGTGCTGGAGGGAAAGCTGACAAGTAGTGTGAAGGGCAGTAAGAAAAGTTTCTTTAGGTACAACAGCAAAAAGAAGACTAAAGAAAAGTCAGGATGATTGGAGAAGGTTCCTGATGATTCAAAAAAGTGACTTATTTTGGAGTCACTTTTTTGGAAGGAAAAGGAGGAAAACTAAGGAGACTGCGGATCTTTGCAGTCACTGAAAAGGCATAGTGCACTGCTGCAAAGAACTAAGGGTTAACACTCATTGTGATCTGTATCAAGAAAGACACAGAGTCTAAGATACTGCTTAAAATAGCGTTTGTTGCAGTTAACATTAAGAAGAAAAGGAGGATAATGTAGGTAATCTCACATTCCCTCATCTCAAGTTATGCAGCACTGGACAGACCATCAGTTAAGGAATGGCATGCAGTGCAGGTCCCATCCATGGAGAGAGGTGTTCACTGACACTTTGGTCTTTATGCTTGCAGGAATTTTTAAAGAAGAAAACTATTTCTTCTGGGAAACAGAAGGATGTTCACATGAAAGCTTGCTGCTTCATTCTATGACAAATACAAGGATGAAGTGGATGCCGTCTCTCATGCCAAGTGGGAGCTACCTTCAGGTTCCTCCCTTCTGATTGCACAGAAAGTTCATCCTGGAGCCCAGGGCCATGTGCAGGACAGCACAGGATAGGGAGCCAACCTACACACTCGGCAAGCCCAGGCCTGTACCTTCTCCTGCCAAGTGCTATGTGGGTCACTAACGCCCTGGTGCCCAATTGTATTTGACTTCAAATCCCTGCAGAAGGCTTCCAAGTAAGGCCTCCTGGGAATATTTTGAGACATGCAAAGGAATAAAAGATGATGGGGAAAACCAGCACAGATTAACCAAGGATAAATCTCTCCTAACTAACATCATTGGCCTCTAGGATGGGCAGCTTGTTCTATAAAAAAAGGGACTGCAGAGGATACTATACACCTGACTTTAGCAAGGCCTTCAGGATAATCTCCAAGAATATCCTTGTAGTCACATTGGAGAGCTACAGGCTGAATAACCAGGCAACGTTTTGGGTGGAAAGTTGGCCATACTGCTGATGCCTTAGGTTTTAACTTTTATATTTTTTCAAATCCTGTACTGCCTAGTGTAACTCTGAAGTTTCCTGTAGCTCATTAGCTGCTGCTCTCTCATGCTAAGATAGACATAACAAAGCCTCTCTAGCTTGCTCTCCAAGGACACCCAGACTGTCCTTGGCCCAAAATGTGTAAACATCTTGAAAAGGGGGGAGGGTAAGCTTGGGGAAATTATATAATTAGCTAAAGTTTTAATTGCCAAATTTATGCTGATATGCAAATGGACCAAACCTGTAAAAGTGTGAAGAACTCGTGACCTGTCGTCCATCTTGGGATCCATTGGGGCATCAGCCTCTGCACCCCCCAGGGTGTACCTTTGAAAGCCTTTCAAATAAATACCTCCTTTATTCCCTTACTCCTGCCTAGTCTCTCTTTTTAAGTAGCTCTTTAAGGCATCACTGGCAGGAGCAGCAGGAGCAGGACTGCTCCATGAGGACAGTGAGCTGAGCTGAGAGCCAGCCCTCAGGGAGGGCAGGTTTAACACTGTTGGATGCCACACCACAGTATCTGAGCACAGGGAAACAGGAGCAAATGTCAGTAACAGAGTCCATCAACAGCCATGGACACGGCAAGAGAAGAACCAGGGTCATGGTGCATCTACAGAGCCTAGGGTTAGGGAGCAATGAGAGTTTGCTGCCTGTGAAATGGGAGGCTCCTAACACTTGTGCAAGGGAAAAGGACAGACCCTGAAAGGGTGACAGGTCCAACCAAGCCTTCAGAACATGAGGCAATATAGTGACAGGTCATGTCCAAAACCAAGCTGGGAAGTGTCTCCACAAGTGAGGACTGCAATCAGATCCAGTGACCAGGCAGGTCAGTGGTGACAGAGTAGGCTCAAGTTCAAGCCAGGAAATCAGTGCACAGGCTGGTCTCAAGAAGTCATGTGGCTAGGCAGGAACAGGAGAACAGCCCCTGATGTGGTATCACTGGGGCAGGGGCTGATGGCCCCAGGGGAGTTGACATGGGGTCCTGGGCTTTGGGCAGGTGGGGCAGGTCCCATGGAAGATCAGGGCCATGGAGGGCTTCTTGTGCCTTCAGGTCTTAGACCAGCAGCTTCCCCTCTGAGGACAGTGTGCCCTTGCTCCTTAGGGAGACCTGCACTCGGGAGGGACTCACTTATAGTGACTCACTGGCTGTGGGGTGCCAGTGGGCTGTTTCAGGGGATGTAGAGCTGGGGCAGGGACGGTGGATAGGAAACAGACATGGCACAAGAGGTCGGGAACTGAGTGAGGTGGTCAGGCTGATGCCTTAGGGTTTAACTGTTATGTTTTTCAAATCTTATACTGCTAGCGTAACTCTGAAGTTTCCTGTAGCTTGTTAAGTACTGTTCTCTTATGCTAAGATAGACATAACAAAGCCTCTAACTTTCTCTCCAAGGACACCGAGAACAAGAACTCTAAACCACCATGTTGGGAAGAGGGGAGCAAGCTTAGGGGAAATTCCATCATTGGCTGGGTTCTGGTTGGTGAATTTATGCTGATATAAAATTGTGAAGAACTCATGAACAGTTGTCCATTTTGGGATCCACTGAGGCAGGACCCTCTGGAGCCCAAAGTGTGCATCTGAAGGCCTTTCAAATAAATACCTCCTTTTTTCCTTTATTCCTGTCTAGTCTCTGTTTCTAAGTAGCCATTTAAGGCATCAAGGCCACCCCAAGAGGTTCTAGGGAGTGTCAGGAGCAAATCAGGAAGGATGGTCTGGCTGGGTGGAAGGGGCTTCACTCAGGAGCCTGGCTCTGAGCAACGAGTGAGTGCTTTGTGGAGATCAGGAAGTTTTGTAAGGACAAGGCCCTGTGTGACTGAAGACCCAGGCTCCTCAGTGCTTGGCAGAGGGCTCAGGAAGGACTGAGCTCCCTGTCAGGGAGCAGCAAGGGCCAGCTTTTCCCAAGGAGGAACAAACCAAGAGGGAAGGGGTATGCCACAGCTGGTGGTGCAGGAGCCTCACCAGCCAGGGCTCAGCAGCTGAGCAGAGCAGGCCCAGAGATCACAGGCAGTCCAGATCATAAGGCAACGTCATGGCTATGAGGCAAGTGCAAAGACAACACTGACCACAAAGCCAATTCACACAGCAGAGGTAGGTCTGGGTCCAGTGATCACAGGGCAGGGCCAAGGTCACTCTAGAAGTCCTTGGCCAGGAATGGGCACAGCTGTGTTTGAACTAGAGACTGACACGCCACTGATGTAATACAGAGGGGAACTGAAAGTCCAACACATAGCTTAGAGCTCCTGGGGTCACAGGTGTGGGAGAGGCTCCAGGTATGGCTGAGCAGGACTATTAAAATTCATTAGTGCACTCAGAGCTCTGTCATACACATATGAGCAAAAGTCATGGGCCTGGAGACTAGGCTTGGGTCTGAGGTCCATCAGGAGGCAGAACTGGAGACAGGAACCTACAGAGTAATTCAGGGCTACATCTAGGCTGAAACAGGCTTCTGTTGTGGGCAACAGCCTCAGCTTGGGGAGTTTCACTTAATTTCTTGCTGATTACCATAAAACTTTTGTTGTTGATTTGAGTATTGTCAAAACCAATGTAATAAACTATGAAACAGACCTTTCATTCTGTTTACCCACATTTAACTTCAGTACAAAAAGTCTCTTCTTATACTTACTAGTTTCAGCTTCCTTGCTATACTCAGGGCTCCCCAGGCCCTTTGGTGAAGAAGGAGGTAATGGAAGAGCTCAGGCTGGGTGTGTGACTGTTTATATCTGGCAGTTGTTGCTGCTCACTTTTATCCTGTGCCCTAGTCTGCTTCAGGGGCTGTAGTTCCACAGGGATGTCCTTGCTTTAGCATAAGTGACCAGCAGGCTGCAGTCCCTCTGGAGTGTTGCTGCCCTGGCATGAGCTGCCTGTGGCTGCAATGCCCCAGAGGTGTGCCTTCAGCTGTGCTCTTAATAACAGTGCCTTCTTAATAATATCCCCATGTCTTCTCTCCTTTGCTTCTCCAAACACATCTGCCCGATTTCTCTGTCCACTCCTTCTTAATTACACTCGAGCAGAGGTGCTGTATGCTCCTCTGACTGAAGATTTGGCATACAATGAGTTTTTGTCATTCATTACAGGGTCTGCTGCAACTGTCCAAGGACAGTTCATGTCCTCCTCTCACAAACGGTCCCAGTGCCCAATACAGGCTCCAGACGCATATGCAGAGAGCGCTGGGGAAATCTGATGAAGTTGGTTGTGCCCTCAGGGTCCTAACACTGGCTGTTGTCAGTCCTGGAACTTAAATAGCTGGCAGTATTTTCTGTATATTTGTTTCCTCTCAATAGATTTCCATGGTTTTGTCCAGTCTCTCTTTAAAATCATGTAAAATTTTATCATCTCCAGCGTTCCTTGGCCATGAGTTCCATCATTCAGCTGTTTGTTGTCAGCTACCTCTACGTGTTGGGGTTTTTTTAACTGCTTTCTACTAACCTCTTTCAATACCATTAAGTTCCTGTGTCAGAAGATATACCGAATAGCCAGCCTCTGTCATTGCCTCCATAACACTCAGGACTTCAGAAACCTCTGCTCTGAGAACATTCATCCCGCTCCAAGTTTGGCTATGTGGGCTCAGGCACATCTGAAGCCACTGCCAAGCTTTGAATTAGAGCACTGTTTGTGTCAAAGCTGTGAAATGCCTCCATGGGGGTCTACAGCCTCTTCACTCAAGAATTTAAACTGAGTCTCTTGTCCTTGCTAGGTTGCATACCTGTGCCTGGCCATGAACCTCACCAAGATGGACCCTGTAATTCACTACTGCAAGTGTTTATTTTGGAAACCAGTAAGAAAATTATTAAAGTGCATTTTATTGGAAATTACATGAGAGGGGAAAAGGAGATAATATTGACAATTTCATGTCCCTTCCAGTGGTCAGATGCCCAAGCGGTGCAGCATTGGATGGATCTTTATCATATCTACTGATGAATGACAGTATACTTTACAGAAAAATGCTGCTTCCCTTCAAGATAAAGACAAGGATACACTGGCATCATCATCACAGGGTTTCAGTTTGGGACCATCTGTGAGGTTCTCCATTATGATTAGCAGGTGAAGATTGGCTCACAGCCACATGACACGTTCAGCTCTGTATAGTCTTGGACAGCAAGAAGTATGTGCAGCATAATTTAGCACAAATCTGCACACACTAATCAGCCTGACCAGATCCATTTTTGTGTGGTCACTAACTCCTCGATGTACAATAACGTTCTCGTTAGGAACACTACAGACACTGATTTGTGGATTTAACCTGCAGGCTTGATATTTGACCTACCTCATCCCCACAGGCTTGTTTGGGAATCACTGGACTGTAGCAGTAGTGCAGAGAACTACAGCATTTAATATCTTATGGGGGAAGCCCCTGCCCTTCTGGTCTTTTTGTCACCTCCTACCCTGGATCCCCTTTCCTTGCCAAGCAGCCCCACTCTTGCTGCTCTTTGACAATTGCCTCTTTGCTGTCCCTTCTCCATATTGATAAATCTTAGCTCACTAGCCACAAGAAACAGAAAACCCTTCTCTAGTCAAAGCTTTTCTAGCAGATCTGTAGCTTTCAGTTTGATTCAGCATGCTGTGCTTTCTCAAATAGCATTTGTGAACACAGGACAGCTTTGCCCTGGAGTCCAGGAGGTTCTCTGCAGTTCTTCTAGTGACTATGGTTACAGCGTAATGCCTGCTAAATCTTGTGCCTTCAGCCATGGATTTGGCTTAGGAGAAGGTAGGCAGGCCTCTCTCACAAGTCATATGTGCAGAGGGATGTGGAATGGTCTCAGAAGATTATATTCTCCAAAGGGCAGGGAAGATAAGTCTTCTCCAACCCTTCCCCAAATGATATGAGGAGGAAAGGCACACTTAATCCACACAGCATTTCAAATGCTGTTCTGTGTCTGGTTTTTGTTCCACAGATCCTTGGCAGTACAGTAAATCCAGAACATGGCACATCATGAAAATGGAGTGTAGCAAATGGCAGTTAATTGACATACGAACTTCAGTGATGCTGCCAGGGAATAAAAAGTACTATAGGACAATACCTAGACTTTGTGGGAGCTTTGTGGGAGCTGGGATTCATGTTATTAAATTCTTGCTTCACTTCAGAGCTGGGAAACAGCAGGCAGTGTTTGCTCTCCACATGGCTGCTCTTCCCTCATCCTTTTGCAACACCCTCCATGCTGCTCTTTTCAGAATTGTTTCCCATGGGAGCTGCAGCAGCCACGCTGACCATGGCAGTGCCTTTACAGCAGGTCTTGCTGGCCCAGACCAGCAGTGCACCAGCGCAGTACTGGGCCCAGCCATGGATACACAGGTGTGGATCTTATTCGACCTCACTGAATCTGCACTTTTACCTCTCATTTTAGCCTCTTTGGAGGATGTCATCTCTTTCATAAACCAAATAGTTCTATCCTTTCTACAATGTTTCACTGAGATGCTTTTTCATCCAGGACAGAGATATCTTAAAATGCCTCTGATCTTTCACCAAATAATATTTCTGTCTTTTTTTTCAAAAATTGCTGGGTTCCAGGCATGGTGCCATTGATCTACATTTCAGTATATTGGTCATAATCATCTTCTTACGCAAAAATTAAGAACAAAATTGAAATTTACATTAAGCTCCCAAGCCTAGTTTTCAACAGATGTCTGTCTGTCAGAAGACTTGAGACATCACTTTGTATCCCTAGTGACACCTAACGGCGCAATGTAAAATGAGCCAAACTGTTCTGTTTCACAGTGAGGACATTAGGTGGACCTCTCTCATGTGTAGTTTTAGGGAACCATTTACCATTTCATTCATTTTCATTTCATTACCATTGATTTTCTCCATTTCTTTACTTTAAAATAATCAGCAAGCAAAGGAACAATTAAACAAGAGAATAGCTATTTTTATAATCATGTTATATACTATAATTATTAATTTTATTTTCGTTGTACCTAGAAAGTGAAAAGTGACAGATATGCTTGTTTCAGTTTAATTACAGATTTATAATTGTTTGTAAAATGTCATCTTCTGCTCCTTGGAACAATATTTTATAAATCCTGCTTTTTTCTTTTTTTTTTACTTGTAGCAAAACTCTACTGCTTTAGGCTATAAGGGCAGCAGAACATGATATGCGCAGTAAACCTTGAAATTGCATATATATATGTATAAAAATACTTTTTTGCTTGAATACTTGTGTTAACCATATCTAATCTCTTATAACTCTCTTGGGAAGACCAGTATTTGCAGTTCTCCCATAGGCTTCATAGCTGCCAAGAAGATGTGTTTCCCTGTAGTCAGCATCATCATTTCAAGTCATATTTAATACTTACTTTGAAAATGTTTGAGACAGCTCCAAATACTGCCATGTGTCTCCCTTTTTTAAGTACCTTTTTAGTTCTCTGATTTGCAGTTCTGCACACATATGCCAGCAGAAGGAAGACTGCTTAAGTGAGTGATTAACACTAATAGGACTTTCCATCAGATAAACTGCAACCTGAAGAACCTTCCCCTTAAAGACTGTGAAATAGCCATTAATATCTTTAGGGGATTATATTATCAAAAGGCAGTAAGAAAGATTTCCTCGTGTGGTTCTTGTGGGTACTAGACAGCTGAAGCAGTCCACTTTTTAAGAAAAAGAATTTTCTCATGTTTTTGAAGTTGTTTTTCTTGGGAATCACCTCAATATATTTCCTGAGGGCAATTAGAGGAAATCTTTTAAAATTATCTGGAAATACAATAGCAGATTTAAAAAAAAATTAGTTATTTGGTATGTCATATGGAGATAAGCTCAAGGTAAAAATAGGAGCTGTAGGGCTTACCTTGCTTTAACACAGGATTTTAGAAAAAAAAGATAAGCTCTTTAATGACTCCATATATGGGTATATTTTGGTTTTGAAAATAGGATCTAAATCCTAGTCTCAACCCCTTCCATCAATAATCATGACCCACTATATAGTATATTTTGGTTGTGTGGTGCAGTAACCCAGAACAGGTAGACATGTTTAGTTTGCAATGCTTTTATTAGAATAAATAGAAGGACCAACAACTGACATTCACAAAATCAATGACATGTCATGGGAACGAAGATAGGAAATTGTATCAGTCAGGAAGATGTTGTGTTTGGAGATGATGATTTAAGAAGAAATGGTAAACTTTCTGTATGCCCCCTCAGATCAAGAGACCCTAGCCTTACAGTACATGTGGCACAAAGAAGAACAAATGCATTATTCAAAGGAGAATGGTTTGCTGAAATTAAGAATTTCATCTGCAAGTTGTCCAGGCATCAATTCAAGGATGGTTGCCCAACAAGTTCAACAGAAAGGAACAGGATTATTCTGAAAGCTGTGTTTATTTCAGAGAACTCCTATAGTAAAACCAGACTCTCAATATCAGTGTCAGAATTTCTCACAAAAATCAAAACACTGGTCCTGAAGTTTAAGTTAGTCAATCACAATGGAAAATACTTCTAAGCTACCTCTTGAAATTCTCATTTATTCCTGGATATAAGTCCTGAGTACAACTTGTGAAAACAGAAACATCTGTACCCAAAGATCTGAAAAGTCACACACTTCTTCAGGAATATCTCCCTACATATTGAAGGCTTTCCACTTAGAGAAAGTAGTGAAGAGATGAGATTATACCACAGTACTAAATTAAAGGGCATCTGTTTCTGAGGGGAACATAAGCATTATTTCCAGCCCTTTACTCTTTAGGGAGAACAATATCTACCAAAGAGCAGGATCATGTCGCTTGGATTGTGTCTGATCAAGAAAAGGAATGGGTGGTCAGCCCTAAACTCTTCCAACTCAGAGGAATGTTGGATGTCTCCAGTCACAACCTCTGAGCCACCTGCCTCCTCAGTGCCCTCTTCAGTGACCTCCAAGTGTGCCTCATGGATGGCCTCAGAGAGTCTCAGGCTCTCTGCTGAAGAGATGCCAGAGAGATTGGCCAAGGGGCTGAACAGGTCGGTCATACCCAAGGATGTTAAGACAGATGTGAGGTTATATTTCTCTTCAATCTTCATGCGTGGGAGGTACACTTTCACTCTCTTCTTTTCCATCACCTTGGGACTGGTCCACTCCATGAGTCTATCATAACTGATTTTCTTCTCAAGCTGCAGAGAGGCAGGGAATGAAATGTCTGAGACAAAAGTTCAATGGCCTTAAAAGCTGTGTTTTTCACATGTTACTGTTGTTTTCCATTTACTTTATGTACATAATAGAACTGATATCTATTCTTAAATGCATTTGTTTATCCTATATGCTTCCTTCTGACTATGGAGTGTATCTCATCTGTCTTGAGGAAGTTCCTCAAACCCTTTTCTTCTGAAAATTTCTTCATCAGATCAATTTCCATTTTTTGTAAAAATATATTTTTGAAAACATCAAATCAAATTGTCTCTAAAACTGTTCCTCTTGGAAGATATATTATTGATGCCTTTCCTCAACTTTACTCCTTTTCTAATGTTCCTTTTAGTCAGCTCTTTGAATGCTTTCTTTATCAGTTTCATTTTTTATTTCCCCTAGGATAAACTTTTTTTCTTTAGCAAACATTTGAAATCACTCAGAGTAGTAAAAATCCTGCTACCTTGTCTGTTTCTAATACCTGAGGGCACCTGAGGGGTGCTTATAGCAACACCTTCTTCTGGAGGGCTGCAGCAGCCCTACACTGCTTTACCTTCCTCTTATAAAACTGAGTTCAGGACTCTCCTAAGAGGCTCTACCTGAGCACCTGGAAGCACCTGGACAGATGTTGTGCTCCCCTGCCTGCCCAGCACAGCTGTGGTGTGGGCAGCTGGGCTGTCAACAGAAGCAAAAGGTCTGATGCAGCCAAGCCCCACTGAAGTCAAAACTCTTCTGCTTGCCCTGCCAGGGCCATACCTGCTCCAGGCCAGAGATGTCATCAGGCAGCAGCACCAACAGGCTCAGCTCTCCGCTGGCATACGGAAGCTCCAGGATCTTAATTTTGTCTTCAGCCACTCTTGCCACTTTGAAGGTGTTGTTCTGATACATCATTTGCACAGGTCTGCTCTCTCGCTGCAAAACACAAATGTGAGGTGAGGTGATGTGATGTGATGTGATGTGATGTGATGTGATGTGATGTGATGTGATGTGATGTGGGAGCAATTTTTTTCCTTCAGTCCTACAAATGTTCAGGGCCTTTGGAAGGACAGGACTCAATCTTCAATCATGCTGCCTTTGGAGAAGAGCCGTGTCTCCATTTCCCTCTCTTGCCTGCTTGCGTGCCCTGGAAGCCTGGTCAGACACAGATCTTTCAAACACTACTTGGTTTTGGGCCCAGGCACTGACAATGAGGAACTCAGATAAATCACCCAGCCTGTGACATGTGTTGGTAACACCCAGACTGATGGCTGTGTGAGCCAACAGCTTCCCTGGCCAGCAGTGTATCCCTGCCCTCCTACCTCTGTCACGTTGAAAGGCTCTTCTCGAGTGTGTTCTTCTTTAAATGCAGTTTTCCATATCCCTTTGAAGTAAATGACATTCACAAAGACCAGTGCAGTGTCTAGATCAACAGAGTCTGGCACAAGGAAGTCTTGGATCCGCCCTTTAAGAAAGAGACAGGGCAGAGAGGGGTAAGATGCAGCTCCTCTGGTGTGCACAAATCTCTGCAATGTGGGGGTGAGGGTGGGGGTTCCTGCTTTGTGGGGTTTCATTTTCATAGCAATAAGGAAGCCTCTCCTGCTTGACTCACTTTTTCTAGAGATTATGAGGAGAGGAAGACAAGGATATAGTTCATGGTAGGTGAGGGAAAATACCTGCTACCCATTTTTCAGTAAAAAATACCTGCTACCCATTTTCAGTCCTTACCATTTGTCTCTTTCTCCACCCAGGAGTTAATGAGCTGTCTTGCTTCCTTTGCAGCTGTTTTGAAGTCAACTTCTTCCAGCTCTGCTTTGTAGAATTTCTTTGCACACTTTATGTATTCCTATAAGCAGAAGGGTTACAGTTGTCAGACTGATGAGAACTTGGAATTATATGGATGTGTAACACAAGATTGTGAAATAAAGCAGAATGGTTTAAGGAACAGTGACACTTTTCTCCTGGGTTTGAACATGTCAGACACTGAACATGTCAGTCACAGCTATCTTCCAATAACTGAATCTTAAAACTGTACAAGACTGCTTCACATATGTATGTCTGGCACTTTTTGATGAGACAGGGTTCTAAGTTGAAATTTTGATATATTTTCAGTTTAACACGTTTCTAAGGACAGACAATGTTTGTCTCCTCTTTGTGTCCACTCTTTATTTTGAATACTGTGTTTTCACATTCTTAGATTTCAAAAGCAAAGCTTCCTTTCACTGGGAAAATTTCATATTTGCATTTGAAAAAAATCCAAATTTGACAATTTCATTCTTCATTATTTCAAGTAATAAAATGTATTTAATTTCCCTTAGAAATTATATTTTTAATTAAAAGCCATTTTTCTAGCAAATTAACAGCAATCTTGATTACAAATCCCTGTGATTTGTAACATAGGCATATTTTATGCCATTATACATTTTGCCTTCATCTAACAGTCACAGAAAGGTCCAAACTCATTTTGTACCAGTTCCCCTCATGGCTCACAACCACCTCTTCATCATCAGAGAGTGGGCTACTATTGGTGATGCATTTCTAGGGCAGAGTCACAGGGGGTTTACAGGAAATCTCATGGAAATCAGTTCACAATATAACTCACCTGAAGAATAGGGAATGTTTTTTCAATATAGAGTCTGTCAGCAATCCTGAGTGAGTAAGTAGCATTTTGCCTCCTGATGTCTGAGAGAAGATCCTTGAATGATTTGTGGATGTACTCAGCAGTGCCACACTGAGATGATGACATGCAAAAAGAAAACAGATTGCATAAGGAAATAAGATCCCAGAGTATTGTCCCTTTCAGTTAAGAGCAATGCTACAGGGCAGGCTTCCCCCACAGGCTGTCACCAGCTGGTGCTGTGATGGTGGTGGTGCATTGAACTGGCAAGTTCATCCGTGTCAAGACAAGCCCCCTGAAATGTGCTTTTTATAAATCCAGTTGTATTCCTGTCACAGAGGCTTCTAGGCTCTTCTCTGCTCAGCATCTTCTTGCCCAGCTGAAAATCAAACTGGTGTACCTGGCTCAAGATGCTGAGCCCTACTCACAGTCCATCCCTCAGCAGCACTTGCCTGGGAAGGCACCCTGGTGCCCAAAGTATTCTCCCCATGCTATTACTTATTCTTGTGCAAGATAAGCAACCTACTGTCTTTCTACGTTTGTTAAGAAACAGGTGAATCACACTCCCCTTCCCTCCCTCCACAGATCCCCTCAGTTTGAGGCCATTACCATAGTTTTTGTCAGGGTCTGAAACTGCTGGGAGGAGAGGCAGAACAATTCTACTTTTGTTCTGGGGAGAAAATAAGACAGAAAGGAAGATTTAGTTATTTCTCTACCTGGGAGTCACTAATGTCTCCATCTCCTGTAACATTATCAAAGTGAAGTACCTGCAAGAGAAAATACCAGTGGTAGAAATGAGAAGCATGACCAAAAGTAATGTGAACTCAAGATTTACACACATTGCTTGAGATAAAACTGTCTATTCAGGAAAAAAATAAAGATGCTAACTGAGAAAATAGATTAACTGAAAATTTACAGGTGAGCTTGCAACTGGTCTGTGCCCTTTATGATCTGCTTGGAAACTGCAAATACCACTCTTTGCTTAGATGACTTTTTTCCTAGTGAATGTCTAGAAATTAATTGAGTTACATTTTATGTACTGCTAAAAATATTCTGTCTTCCTGTCTTTCTGGGATTTATCTTTTTTATATATTAAAAAAGAAAATCTTCTTATATTATTTATATTGGAACTTGTCAGAATTTAAAAATCTTAAAATAAAATTGCCTGACTGGTAATCTATTTTGCTATTGTCCCTGAGATTTTTTTTTTAATGTTTAAGTCAACTGCCTGTTATATTGAAAATATATGTAATTTTTATTATTATTTTCTATATATAACTTGAATTCAGTTCTCCCTTTTGTGACTTAGGCTTAGTTCTTGTGCATTAAAACAGGTGAGAACCTCATCAGCGGATAATATTTTTCAGGGATTTTACTTAGAAGGAACAAGTAGCATAAGCAGAGGTCACTTTACTCCCATGTAAATAACTTACCTTCTCCATCTGGGATTGAGTCTTACCCCTTGCTCCCATATACACCAGGGCCAGGGTTGAAAGCATGCTCAGGGAGGAAAAGAGCACATTGTCATTGCTGCGGTGGAGTTTCACTTCTTTGAATACATCAAAACAAAATTCTGCATTTGCTGCACTGATGGAGCCCATCGTGAAATCCCTGTGGTCTGAAGGAAACAGAAAGAGTCTGACTTACTGTGCTGACATAGGTCAATTGCAATGCAAAAAAGTCAGTCCACATGAACCCTAAAGTTAGTGCACAGGGATTTTTCAGCAAACAGAATCCAGTGGTGTGGATTTAAAAGGCAGGCATGCTTTTGGATTCATAAGCAATTAAAGTGCTGCACATCTGCTATCTGTGTGTAGGCTGGTGAAAGGAGACAACACAGACTAGAAAATACAGTACTTCAAAGTCTAATGAAACACTATAGTGTTTATTCCACTTATAACTTAAGGTCTTGAGGATCTTCAAGCAATTTGTTTCCCTCTGCAGTTGCTAGGGAACAAAATCCAGGGTACTCTGTCATTTGTATCACAGTACCTATGGAATCAACATGTTCATGTGACCATCATCTCTAAATGTGGGATAATTTTAACAACAATGCATCTAACTAGTCCCCTGATAGAATGGATGCTCATTCTCTCTCTAAATTGAACTGCTTATATAGGTAATGTGAGGTAGATTTTTTTATTATTTACCTATTCTGCTTAGTACTATACTTTAGGGTTTAGGCTCCATTTATGTTCTTGGTGAAGAAACCAATTAATGAAACAAATGCTTGGGGTTTTTTTTATGTTGTGGCTTATCTTTGAAAATGTAACTATTAAAGATAACACAGAGCTGTAGAATGACGGGGTCATTTGAACATTCTGCACTCCTTGATTTCATTCAGAGACTATCTTACATAACCCCTGGAATTTAAACAAATTCAACTTTGTCTTTTAATACTAAATGAAAAATTAAAGTGATAGAGGAAGAAGGAAGAAAGTCTGTTGTAACTTATCACTAGCTTTTCAATGTGGAAGAGTTAGTAAACAAAACTACAGTACGTAAAGACGAATACTTTGACTTTATGCATGGCGGACTGAGAAACAGTAAAATAATACAAAAGACAACTATGAAGGTAGGTAAGATTTCTACAGAAGGCATCCCTTGATAATTAGTTTCTTCAGCTGACGTTGAAGGCCATAAACATGATGTTATATCAATACGATTTAAAGTATTGTAAAAGATAATTGTTTTTTATCTCGCAGATTAGAACTTAAATAATATTTGAAATAAATGCTTACCTTATCAGATTCACCTGGGAAGGTACAGCACAGCTTCTCAGCTGTACTTGGGGCAGACTGGACGAACCCCATGAAATATATCTTGGGTTATTTTGTGACACGCCCCATGCTGCCTGTTCTGTGTTTACCCAATAAAGTGATGGATGAAGCCCAATGTCAGACATGCACTTTTACTTGGAAAGAGTCCATTCTTTGAAACAAAAAAAAAAAAAGCCTGAATGAAAGGCTTTTAACCTAAATTTTCCTAAAAGGAAGATTTATTCATCATAGTACATGAAACCTTGCAGAAAAGACAGGAGCACATTGAAATGACTGAAGCAAAAATAATAATTAAAGCTGTTCATTGGAACTTGAATAGTAAGTACGATTTATGGTAGTAAATAGTGTAACATAACTTGTGAAAATAAAGCAGCAAAAAAAATAGTGAGGAATTCAGTCTTGTGGAACATCTGTAGGGAATTTCGTGTTATTTTCCTTAATATTCCTCTGTCTTGAGTAGTGGCAGGCCAGATCCCTCTCAGAGTCACCATTCTGTGAACTCAAAAATTTTGGTAGGATCAGCATATGCAGGATTGTATTTATTGCAACTCTTCTCCCATTGTTGGCTGGACTACCAGTATCACCAGTCTTTCTTTCCACCAGAACCCATAGCTCTTCCTAAGGAAGAGAATTTCTATGGAGAAAATTTGGTACCAAGGAACATAAGAAAGACCATATCCTTTCAATGTTCGTTGCCAAATTTAATAAAAGTGAAGTAGATTTTTCTGCAAGAAGTTATGTGTAATTGCCTGGTGTCCTTTGCTGCATTGTAAGAGACCACAGACCTAGTGTTTCACAGAGCAGTTTTTCATTCCAGAGCAATCTAGCTCCAGGAACTCATACATATTCACAATCTGTGCAGCACATCAGTGAAACAAAACCCACAAGAAGCATCTTTTGGGAATACAAATTAATTTCAAATGCAATGTTCAGAGCATCTATATAGAGAAGAATTACAGAGCTAAATAAAAATGTGTTGGGGGAAGAGAGGTTGAGAAAATAAGAAAGACAATTTTTAATTCAGGCATCAGGATATTTAGATCCCAGTCAGATGCTACCAGAAAAGGATTTGAAGTGGCCGCTATAATTTTGAAGGGTAGTTTAAGGTGTGCTGTTCTTTCCCACAGGTCACAGCACCAGATGCTAGGTTCAAAATGTGCCTTTTGTACATACAGAAACCATTCTTACAAGACCATTCTTACCATTCTTACATTCTTCCACAGGCAACTTCATGGCACATCAGCTGAACAAACCAGCTGAAGAAACATTCATGGTCTGCAAGACAGTCATAATATACAATAGCAAGCAGAAACCAGTTGCATAATTCCTTTGAAATAAAAGAATGGACAGACAATAAGAGAAACTGCTTTGACCTCTTAAATGCCATGTAATTTTAAAACAGGAATCCAAAGTCAATATACAAAATGGCTCTGAAATTGTCTAGAACAAATTATGCCTCGGGAGAGTAGAGGTGGACTTTTTAACCCTTTTAGTTGTCTGTGCAAGAGGAAAGCCTCTGAATCTTCCCTGCCTTTCTCCCTAATAGTTCCATTCCGCTGAAGTTGCTCATGCAATAGGAGCTGGGAAGAGCTTGGTCTGGACTGGTGCATTTACATCACACTGGTACTTTACACGGCACAGTGTGTGGTCTAGGCCAGTCTGCTACAACCCTTGTTATGCAGGAACAATGCTATTGAGGAAAGTTCTTTAGACTTTGAGCTTGGGTGGCTCATCACTGCAGAGAGAATCACGGCAAAGAGATCACTCACTGTAAAGGGAATGAGCTACTCTCTCACAGGAGCAGTGTAAACTGGTCACCACTGTTGTGAGTCCCATTTAGCTGAAAAGGGTCCCACCTTGCTGGAGGACAACAGGCCAAATGGGTGCGTGTGCCTGTGTATGGTGCAGCTTTCACCACACAGTTAAAGTGCTCCCTAGACTGAAAGCTGTTCTTGCATCTGCTGCTCCTTCTGCCTTTCCATATGGAGACTGCCTTGTCTCTGTTCAAACTAGCTCCTACACTCGTGGCCATGGTCCGTGGCAGTACATTTGGCAGCTCAGAAGGCAAAGGAGTAGCCAGGATGCTTTACCCTGTCACTTCTAATGTTCCAATATGCCTTGAATATTTTTCCTTGACAATCGTCTGGTGATGTGCTTCAACTCACCATATGTGAGCCACCTTGACACTTGTGCACCATCTACCTGAATCCCATTTCTATCGTCACAGACAGCCTGTAAACTGGGAGGTACAATGATGTCCCATGAGTTGGTACAGTTGTTTTGTCACAGCCAACTCACAGCATTAATGTTGCTAGTAAAATATTTCTGAATTGAATATATTCATTAATATATACATTAATACATTAATAATTATATATTATTA